>PVJH01007572.1:5727-92033 GCA_004026705.1 Nesogale talazaci | reverse complement strand
GTAGGCTTTGATCAGATTTACAATCCTCTGGGGTAGCCTCGTGGCCCTGGTTTGGGGCCTGAAGCATGTGAGTCCAGAGCCTTGGCTACTTGGGGTGATGACCAGTAGAACTGTCCATGATATGTGCGCATCATGAGTTGAGTTTACTCTCCGTCACTGTCATTCCAAAGCACACCCCCCCACCACTCCACTGACCAGTTTTACCTGGAGGTGTGCTAAACTAACTCATGGAGGAGGCGGGGGAGAGAATAAGATCCAGGAATGCCCAAAGGATGCGTCTTCGGCAACTTGGATGAAATGTTATTTTAAATCTTAACAGCTGGCCCTTGGATGTTAGTGATGGCTGAGCCCATTCCAGACCAGCCCTTTAATTGACCTAAATGTTATTTTTATGTGAATACAATAAAGATTTCAAGCAGAAAATAAATTAGAGGCTGCTTTGTTTAAAAAAAATTTTTTAAGTTTTTTTTTTCTCTCTGCTGTAAATCTTATGAATGGCGGTTGCTGGCGAGTTGAAGGCAGACACAGTGTCTTGATTTCTTTTGCTGCAACTTAAATATGTGTAGTTTTACACTGAGGGTAATATCCCCATGAAAAGCCTCCCAGATGTTTTTGATACCTTAGGACACATCTTGGAAAAAATAAATTGGATGAAACACAGATGCTCACGGATGCGTTTCTAAGCTGTGATGGCTTCAGGTTGAGTATGGTTCCTGAGGAAGGAGTGTGGCAAAGCTACTCTCGGTGCTTAAGGTGCACACTGCCCCTTCAGAACCAAACCCACCCCCACCAAAGCGATTCCAATTCACAGTGGCCCACTGGAATCCTCTCGGACACAGTAGACCCGCCCCTCCGAGTTT
Source organism: Nesogale talazaci (assembly GCA_004026705.1). Lineage (NCBI taxonomy): Eukaryota > Metazoa > Chordata > Mammalia > Afrosoricida > Tenrecidae > Nesogale > Nesogale talazaci. Next base: position 91,173 of record PVJH01007572.1, on the reverse strand, counting down.
CTGGGACTTTAAATCATCATGGAGCAGGCAGCCTCATCTTCCTCCCTTGGAGAGATGAGTTTGAACTGCTGACCCTGAAGTTAATGGTCAAATAGTTACCCATTATGCCACCAATGTCCCTTGCCTCTTTAATAACTTCCTGCCATACAAATACTGAAGGCCAATTATGCCTTTCTCCGTTTTTGGTAAAACAGAAAATCATTTTAAGATTTCCTCTTGGTTATAGTACACAGGTAAGTCTTTTGTTAAAAGCAGATACTAACTGTATTTCACTTTTCTGATCCCACGTAACATCTGCAGCTTTCATTGGTGCTTACCCTGTAAAACACAATGATGGAGTACAAGCAGTGAGGTCCACATTTTTAAAAAAATATTGGGCAAATCTTAATGTATACAGTCTTCCTTTAGATTACTATTTCGCTTTTGATAATACTACCTAGCCTTCTCTCCCACATCTTATGCTCAGTTGCCATGCAGTAGGCTTGGGCTCACTGGTGGCCCATGGGGCACATGTGCAACACAGGGGCGGGCACCTTACCCAGGCTTGTGCCATCTTCATGATTGTTGGTATGTCTGGGTGCATCACTGCAGCCACTGTGTCTGTTGGTCTCACTGACGTCTGTCCCTTGCCCACTGGACTGACTGTGGTGTATTTCTCCAGAGATCTGTTCATTGCAGAACACATCCAAGGGAAGTGGGCGGAAAACTCAGGCAATATTCAGCGATCCACATGGCTCTCCTGGGCTCATTTTCAGAAGTGGCTTTTTGGGCCTTTTTTCCTTCTTTGTGTTCGTCTGGGAGCGTCACTAAAATGTGTCCACTATGGGTGATCCCCCTGGTCCCTGAAGTGTCAGTACTATTGCTTCCACCATGACAGCTCAGCGGTTCTCCACCTGTGAGAATATCTCTTCCACAGGACTCACCCGATTCATAACAGTAACAAAATGACAGTGATGAAGCAACAACGAAAGGGTCGCAGTGTTAGGAAGGTGGAGAATCGCTGTTATAGCTGCATACAAGGCACCATAGTATGACAGACTGACAGAGAGAGGGCTGGGAGGGTGTACTATCTACTCTTTGTGTCAAATCTGGTTGGGTTACCCCAGTCAACAGACCAGGCTCCTGGCGGAGCTGGAGGGGATTTCACTCACCCCCTGTGTGAGTCCAGGTAAACTAGAGAAACAAATTCATAGACACGCATATGGATATAAGGGTTTGGTTTATATACAAGAGGAATAGGACATTAAGAAAGCACCCCAACCCAGTGCAGTTCAAAGTCATAAGTCTGATATTAGCCCATATGCCCGATACCAGTCTATCATGTCTCCTTCTGACTCATGAAGTCACAGGTCAGTGGGTGCAGAATCCCAGCGCTGGAAGGGGTCCCCTCATGGCTCCTCGCTTCCAGGGCTCAGGGTCCATCAACGGCATCTAGTGGTGGTAGGAGCAACTGAGTGCTGGCAGGTGTCTCCATGTGGTTCCTCCAGCTTCAGAGGCCTGGTTCCATTAGGGTAGGGCCGTGTGGCTTCTCCTCTGGCTCCTTCAGCTCCTGGGACACTGCCATCTTGTCTTCATCGTCTCTGAGACTAACTCCCAACAGCTGGGGAGATAGCTTCTTATCTTCATGAGGGAAATACCGCAGGATTTCCCAGAAGTCTCAGGAGAAAGCCATGCCCACACGGAGGCCTCACTGGCTACTCAATGGCTATCTCCAGATTAGCAGGCTAGACTCCACCCCTACGTCTCAATCATGAAATTAACATAAGCACATGACCACCACACTCCCTCAGCAAGACTATTCAGGAATTGAGTGTGGTGGTGTTGGCCACACAAAGGAGGCAGCAACTGGTGCCATGAATGAAAACACAGGTTTTCCCTTAAGAAGTATCAGACTTATATTCCAAAGCATCTAGTTATGTGACCTTGAATAAGTCACCTGACCTCTCTGGCCCTCAGACTCCTCATTCAAAGAACAGCAATAGAAACAACACCACTTATCTTCCTGTGTGGAAGATTCAGCTAGATAATGTGTCCGACACATGGCTCGCAAAGAGAGGCTGTCATTGTTAATGATATAATTTCTACTCACTTGGGGAAGGGGTGCCTTGTTGCATAGTGGTCTACAAGTTGGGCTGCTAACTACAAGGCCAGAGATTTGAGCATCACCAGATGCTTCTTGGAAGAAAGATGAAACTTTCTACTCATGTGAAGACTTATAATCTTCTGGAATCACAAAGACAGTTCCACACTGTCCTAAAGAGTTTTATGAATTGGAATGGACTCAGCGGTAGTGAATTTGGTTTGGAATTTGGGGTCTTGGGCAGGGATGGGATGAGATGGAGGCCCCAGCTGGTTGCAAAGACCTAATGCACTTTACTGTTGACAGAAAGATGAGAGGTTGAAGTTCACAGAGAGGTGCCCTGGAAGAAAGACATGGAAACCTACTTCTTAAACACCATCCTAAAGAGCAGAGTTCTTCTCCGACGTGCATAAAGTCCCCATGAGTCAGAGTGTCATGGGCAGTGACTGATGGGGAATGGGTCAGGCAGAGAAAGAACATACTGGAAGTAGAAAAGAATTTGAGCACGAACATTCTCAGGATGACCTCTGGGGGCCTTGCTGGCTAGAAAAACAGAAGCTCTGTTTGATTCAAGTTCCAGTTGATCTAGTTTCTCAAGAGAAGATGGAAATGTGGAGTTTTAGGTAAAATCTTTTTAAAATGCTGGCTCTAATTGCTTTTAAACACTCTGAAGGTCAAGCAAGACATATTTGTGGGCTGAATTTGACCCCTGGACCACCAGTCAACAGCAACCACATACTAAGAAAGAATGGCTCCTGAGTCAGAAAATGAAGAACTTTAAAAATGCTGGGAAATATCTGATTGCTTTGTTTCTTTGTGCTTTGTTTCTGTCTGTGTTGTTCTGTGTTGTTCTGCTCTCTGCCTCGTCTCCAAATATATCACCATTTTCTTTAAACAGCAAGGAGTCTAAAAACATAGCCACAATACCATGGCCATACCTAAAAGTTGACAGGGTTTCATCATACACTGAGCAAGTATTCAGCATTTACTCTGCTGTCATATTCCATTGTCTTTCCATTCCATCTCCCATGATCCTTTTGAAGCCCCCTCTTTCATGTATGGGTTTCTAGACAACACATACTTATATGTATATGTGTATACACATTATATGTACACACATGTCCATCTACATGAGCTGATTAAGAGTGTCTCCTCTCTGTCCTCTTTGCTGGCCCTCTGCTGAGATAAGTCAGAATTGGTAACAGCAGTTTCTTGTGAGAGAAAAGACTGGCCATCCCTGGCTCTGTGTCTACCCAACTCGTCTTCATCCCTCACAAGCAAATGTCTTCCCAGGCTTTGCCAAGCAGCAGCTGCAGGCACTGTTTTGTCATTGCTTTCAACAGGGAGTATTTTCCCCCTTCCCTCCCTCGGATGTTGGGGGCCTTCAATGCTCGGTTCCATAAGGACAGATTTGACCTTACCTGGGTTCACTATGAGTCCTGTGTAATACCTAAAACTTTATAGGAAGAACAGATTCAGATTTCCATTGTAAAAGTGAAACCCTGAAGTTAGAAATCCATGTTCACCAGCTAGGTGACTTTGGCCAAATCCCTCCTTGCACCCCCCTGAGTTCCACCTCTTCATGAGTAAAATGAAGACAATAGGACATCGTTAGAGTTGGTTGTAAAGGTTCAGGGAGTACCTGACTAACAGATGAGAGTTGTGCTCCTCCCTTGGCCCAACTTATGATCATCCCAGGTACATCTGAATGAAAGGCCATCCTGTCCTTCACCAACCTCAAGATAGGCTGTGGAAAAAGGGTCATGATCCTTAAATTTTCCATTGGACAGTTTCCAATATGGACATCCAAGGTCTTTCTTCCTCATCTGCCTCAGGCAGGACGCACTCATAGAGGCCGTCCACCTTGATATTTGCAATACTGGTGGCGTAGTGTCCAGCATCAGAGTAGCACACAAGTCACCCTCGTATGACAAATAGACAGTTAGTAGATCTATTGTCTAGAAATTATATACCGCATATATTTGAGTATGAGTTAAGTTTTTTCAGCACTTTTTAAATTCAGCTTTTGTAGTAAAATTAGGTGCCTCGGCAGATATTTGAGTTGGATTATACTTGAGTATACATGGAAATAAAATTATTTGGGGGGGTGGATTGCATGTTATCTTCTATGTTTACTCTGATACTGTTTTCAGTTGCCCACATTTTTCTAAAACCTCTTATATTGTTTTTCTTTTCTATCTTTACCTTATTTCCTCTCTGTAAGGATATAAACTCTTGGATCTTTGAGACTGAATGTGTACTTTGGCATGTTCTGAAATTTCAAGACAGGAGAAATGTTCTCTGGGATATTATTTTTGTCACTACCCTGTCATATGTCATAACACAGATTATTGACCTCGGATTTAACTCTAAATAAGGCCCAGATCTTTTTTGAAAGTATCATACTTCCTCGTTTCCTTTATTTGTCTGGGCATATAAACCTAACTTCAATTAAGTTATTTTCCTGTATCTTATCACATGTAAATAAGGCTAGTCTATTTGTGCTAACCCTAACACTGGTTTCTTATCTAAGGTGTACCATACCTTTATTTCCCTATACTTCTTTACAAAAATGACCTCCTCTTCATCTTTAACCCAAATGTGTGTGTTAGCAGTCGACATCCAAGTCTGAGCATTTCATTGTGTTGCATAGTTTCGATTGACTGTGTACATGTTTTATCATAGACTATTCCTTTCACTTTATTCCTTTGTAGTCTACACTGTCTTTGTTTCTGTAAAGAGTGGGTGTGTGGTTGTTGTTTTACGTTACCATCAAGCTTACTCCACCTTATGGCCACCTTCAACATAACAGGACGAATCATTATCCAGTCTTACATCGCCTCCATCATAATTGCTGTGTTTGAGTTCACTGTTGTGGCTACTGCATCAATCCCTGTGCCTTGGTTATCAAGGCTGCCAGAGCAGAAATGCTCTATGGGAGCAGCTTTACCAAAAAAATTTATTTTCTTAAGGTCTACTTTGGGGAAAGATCCTCTTTGACTTTAAAACAAATAAGCAAACAAATAAATACAGTCTCTTGTAACTTGGATGAATGTTTGTAGAGTAATTTATCTCTCTATTCAATAATACATATGCACCTTTTCTTTTCACATTGCTGGTTGCAATTCTTTGAAAATAAGAACTGCTGTCCAGTCTTCATCTGGATTGGCATCTCTCTTCCTTTCTCACTGTTTCTTTCATTTTCTTGTTTAATTTCTCCAATATCTCAAAAGAGATTGATTCAAAACATACTACTCATACCTCATTAACATCGCAAAGACAATCCATCCAAATGCTATTCCCACCCAACATATACAAGTTAAGATGTGCTACACATAGTTTTGGCGGATGCAATTCAGTGCACAGCAATCCACCTGTAAACCCCCAAATTTATGCCACTCTCCCGCACAGTCCAGCGTATCATCCTAAAAGTCTTCAGTCAGCTCCAAGACCAAATTCCACTCTGGGGCAAAATTCTTCTTTATCCGTAAATCTGGAAAATGTATATGTTTGCCTCTGTTAAAGCAAAGCAAAACAAAATCAAGTCATTAAACCCTATGTACTCAAGATTTGTGCAATTTAATCGCATATGACTAAAATATCAATCATTAGTTTAAAGAAAGAAGTAAAGCATAATCCTGATATGGAAAGACTTTCATAACATTAAAAGAGCAAGTTTCCAAACAGCACATAGGATGAGATAACGTTTACTTAAAAAAAAAATGCTGCTCTTATTAGGTGCAGTTGAATTGGTTTCAACTTACAGTGATCCTCTATCTAGCCGGATAAAACATTGCCCATTCCTGTACTGCCCACATGCTGGTTCTGTTTGAACCAATTGTTGCAGCTACCATGTGACTCTGTCTTATTTAGCATTTTCCTTTCTGTTGTTGTTGATCCTCTGCTTTATTAAATATGAGGCTTTTTCTCTAGAGACCTGTCCTGCCGCATAACAGGTCTAGAGTCCCTGGAGCATTGATCTGAGACATTGCTACCCTGATTCTAGGGAGTATGTTGTCTCTACTGCTTTCATCATAGGTGAGTTCACTCTTCTGGATGACCATGGTATAGTCAGCCTCACCACCAGCACCAAAATTCAAATGCACGAGTTCTTCTTTGGTCCTCCTCATTTTTTGCCCAGGTTTCAAATATATTTGTGGTGATTGAAAATACCATGACTCGAGTCAGGCACATCTTAGCCCTCAAATGAACACATTTGCTCTTCAACATTTTGTAGAGGATTCTTTGTTTGTTTTGTTTTGTTTTGCAGTAAATTTGCCCCGTCCACTACATTATTTGATTTCTTGACTGCTGCTTCCATGGCCATTGTTTATGGACCAAAGTAAAATGAAATCCTTAGTAGATGATGTTGCTTATAATTCCGATTGTACGGCTTTTGGTTTCTTTATATTGAAATACATTCCACACAGAAGGTCAGGCTCTTTGATATTCATCAGCAAATACTCCAAATCGTCTTCCCTTTCAGCAAACAAGCTTGTGCCATCTGCATATTGCAGGTTGTTAACAAAGTTTCCCTCCCACACTTCTTCCTATAGTCTAGCCTCTCAGATTATTTGCTCAGTATATAGATGGCCTAAGTATGGAGAGAGGACACAACACTAATGCATACCTTTTCTGAGTTTAAACCATGCATTATTCCCTTTCTCTGTTCAAACAGCTACTCAGAGACACTGTACAGGGGCAGTGGTCCTTCTAAACAAAATGTCTAACCCACATCAAACAACGGTCCCCTGAATGGTTATGGTAAGAAGGTGGGCAAAGGTACTGATAGGATTCACCTGTCGGTATTTGCAACCAGGATTCCCTGGAGTGTCATCCTGCCTTGTATGAAATAAGCCATATAAAAAGCAGTAAGAGGGATCCCATTCTCCTCCCAGTAAGAGCTAGGAGTGAAACACGCTCCCTGGTTCTGAGATCCCTGCACAGTGGATTCCTTGGATCCAGAAAACAGCTATACCATCAAAGGAGCAGCACCAGAGTCAGGGGCATTCCAACCCACAGAACAAGTTACCCTGAGTGTTTTTGTGCAGGAGGCTGGCTTGTGAAGGGGGGTGCCTCTGTGCACTTCATTCAGGGAGCTGGGCTTGCTAACCTATGGAGTTTAAGTTGAATTAATAGACCTGCCAGAACTTTGTAACATATCCCGAGAAACAACTCCACCCTGAGCATTTTTCACTGGCTCTCATTAAAGCTTGTCAACTTCCTTAATAAATCCTTCAATTATGAATTTTGTCTGTAAGTTCTGTGCAGCTATTAGAAACAAGAGAAGTAAAACAGAGTATGAATTACGACATTACACACTGCACCAAAGATAATTGGTTGACACTCAGCCTTTTCAAGAAGTAACATTTAATCAAGAATCAAATGTACTCAAGGAAGGAAGAAATCTAAACTGCATTGAAGGTATTGGTGAAAAACCAAGCTCCAGGAACTGGTGAAATATGCATTGTAATGTTTTAGTAGTGGCGATAATGCTATGTGCCTTCACTCCATCATATCAAGAAATTTGGAAGACTGCTACTGATCTACTGGAAGAAATCTATATAAAGAGACTCATATAAAATCATGGAAACCTTTATTAAATAAAGCTATCAAAATGTGGAACACTCTTTCCTTACATATCCTACATGTTGGTCTATCCACTTATGAAAGTAGAGTTTCCATCTTTCTGATTCTTCCTCAAAGAATTCTGCACAAATTATATCAACACTGAGACAAAATGGCAGTTTTGACATTCTTGGTCCTCAAGAGACACAAACTACATTCCTTCCAAATGTTCTTTGAGTTTGAGGAACAAAAATAATTTTGAAGTGGTAAGATCTGGGCTATAGAATAGATGGAATAAGATTTCTTGAGATCCACATAGTCAAATGCCTTTGTATAGTCAATAAAATACAGGAAAATATTTATCTGGTATTTTCTACTTTGAGCCAAGCATGATATAATGTAGCAATGACATCCTTCATTCCATATCCTTTTTCTGAATCTGGCTAAAATTAGGCTCCATGTCAATGTACGATTGCAAGCATTTTTTAATTACTTTCAGGAAATTTCTGTGTGCTATGATATTAATGATATTGCTTGATAATTTCTTCATCTTATTGGCTCACCTTTCATTGGGATGGATGTGAATGTATTTTTTTCTAGTTAGTTGGTTAGCCATTGTGGCAGTCCCCTAATCTGGTGCCAATTTGAGGATTAAGCATGTAGGGGTGGAGTCTAACCTGTCAATCTGGAGATAATGAGACCTCTGTGTGGGCATGGCCTTTTCTTGAGAACTCTGGGAAAAGTGGTAATTCCTTGTTGGAGACACTATCTCTCAGCTCACTACCTGGGAGGCATTAAAACTGACAAGACACATGGCAGCATTCTGAGAGACCCTGAGCCCTGGAAATCAGAGGAGCCACAGAAGACCCCTGCCAGTGCTTAGATCCTTCTACCGCCACTGGATACACAAGACCTTGCACCCACTGCCCTGTGATTGTCCTGCATGTTCCTCGTGAGTCTGAAGAGGACTTATAGATTGGTATCAGACATATGGGCTAATATTGGACTTATAGACCTTGAACTGAACTGGACTGGGATGTTTTCTTGATGTACAGTTGCTCTTGTATGTAAAATTCTTGTGTATAAACTCTTGTGCATAAACTCCTTCCTATATACATATGCATGCTTATGAATTTGTTTCTCTAGTCTACCCCAACTAACACAGCTATCTTCTGAATTTCTTAGCATTGATGAGTGAGGAATTTCCGTGCTTCATAACTTGCCAAAAACATTTCAACTGGTGTTCCATCAATCCCTGGAGTCTTTTTTTACTTTTTCCTAGTGCCTTCAGTGAAGCTTTGATTTATTCCTTAGTATCATTGGTTCTTGAGATGTTTGAATGGCAATCAGGTCTCTTCATACAGTGACTATGTATGTGTGTGTGTATAATATATATATTATATATATATTATACACACACATCAAGGGAGAGTGTGAATGCAGTCCCCCACTACTACAAATTATGCCATCAAGTTTTTCACATTTGGGGAAATCATAGGAGTCAGCACATCTGCAGTGCAATGGATAAGCTTCGCCCTGGGAGAGCCACCTTCGTGATCATGGTATCTCCCCTGCCAGGTAAGTATACAGTGACTCTATTTTTTTCATCTTCTTCTGAAACTTCCTACATCATTCAATACTTTGCCCATACAGTCTTTCAATGTTGCAACATTTTCTTTGAATTTTCCTTTCAGTCCTTTCAGCCTAATACACATTGTTTCTTTGACTACCTAATGCAGGTCTTACATTTCATTATAATATGTTGCCTTTTCAGGCTGTCTTTTGAGGTTTTCTGTGTAGCGTTTTACTTCATCATTTCTTCCACTTGCTTTACTATTCCATGTTCGAGAAGATGTTTCAGAGTCTCGTCTGCCATCAACTTTTACCTTTCCTTTCTCATTTTTTAAGTGAACATTTGCTTTCTTCATATAGGATGCTCTTGATGTCATCCCATAGCTCATCATACCTTCTGTCATTAGTGTGAAATGCATCCGATCTCTTCATGACAGTCTCTAAATTTGGATAGAATATATTCAATACTTTATTTTGGCTTTCATGGGCTTTAAAATCATTTCTTCACATTTGATCTGAACTTGCATATGAGCAAGATGGTCTGTTCTACAATAAGCCCCTGTTCTTATTTTGTCTACTAAAATGGGCCTTCTCTGTTGTCTTTTCCCAAAACTGTATTTAATTTGATTCCTGTGACTTTAATCTGACAAAGTCCACATGCATAGTCACCACCTAAATAGCTGTAAAAAGTTATACTAACAATGCTCACAGAAGGGGTCATATCTGACCTTTGTTGGCTTTCTTATAGCCATGAGGCAGGGATTAGATATGCCCTCATCCCTTTACCATATCCTGACTCCAACTATTTCCCCCGTGGTGCTCTACTTCTAGGCTGTTTGGTAATTTGTTGTAATGGCTACACAGAGCTCACAGACAATGCTCTAATTAAGGGGGTTAAAAGGATATCACAAGACAGTACCAGTAAACAGTTAGAATATAGTCATTGGTTCACAGCAACACCTCTCTTCAACCAGCAGACAAGTTTCTGGTTCACAGACTCTCAACCATGTGAACTCTTGGCTTCTGCTTCCATGAACCAGGAAGACTGCCTGTCTCACTGCCTCACAGTCCCACAGTCCCTCAGTCTTGACCATAGTCTCTGTACCCTGGTCTCTGGTGCCTCTGATCTTGAGCTTCACCCCTTCAGACAGAGATCTTGTGGTCACTTTCATGATATGACTGCTGAAGAAAAATGGGTGCATAAACTAATGTGGTGAAGAAAACTGATGGTGCGCGGCTATCAAAAGATATAGCATCTGGGGTCGTAAAGGCTTGAAGGTAAACAGGCATCCATCTGGCTCAGAAGCAACAAAGCCCACATGGAAGAAGCACACTAACCTGTGTGATCACAAAGTGCTGAAGGGGTAAAGTACCAGGTATCAAAGAACAAGAAAATCATATCACTGTGAATGAGGGGGAGTGCAGATCGGGGACCCAAAGCCCATCTGTAAGCAACTGGACATCCCCTTACAGAAGGGTCACAGGGAGGAGATGAGTCAGTCAGGGTGTGGCATAGGAACTATGAAGCATACAACTTTCCTCTAACTCTTTAATGCTTCCTCCTCCCCCACTATCATGATCCCAATTCTAGTTTAGAAATCCGGTTAGATAAGAGGATGTACACTGGTACAGATAACAACTGGAAACACGGGGAATTCAGAACAGATGATCTCTTCAGGAACAGTGGTGAGAGTGGTGACACTGGTAGGGTGGAGGTAAGGTGGGATAGAAAGGGGAAACTGATTACAAGGATCTACATATAACCTCCTCCTTAGGGGACAGACAACAGAAACATGGATGAAGGGAGATGCCGGACAGTGTAAGATGAAAAAATAATAATAATTTATAAATTATCAAGGGTTCATGAAGAAGGGAGGGGGGGGGATGAAGAGCTAATACCAAGTGCTCATGTGGAAAACAAATGTTTTGAGAACGATGAGGGCAACAAATGTGCTGACACAATATATGTACGTATGGATTCTGATAAGAGTTGTATGAGCTCTAAATAAAGTCATTTTAAAAAGGAAAAAAAGGACGCCTTTCCTCAATGATCCTAGGGCTTCCCTCTGCTTCTTCCTCAAAGATGCTTCATCCTTGTAGCCAGTGGGTAAGGAGGGATGAGAATGATGGGAAGAGAAATTTTTATCATTCCCCTTGTTTGTGCTACACATGCCCTATTTGCAAAGTTCCACTCAATTATTTGAAGGGAATTACAGAGACATGGACAAAAATAAGAAATCAAACTCACTGCCATGTCCAACTTCATTTCTGTCAACAAGGTCATATTTTCCAACTCCTGTTCCTTCCTTCATGTCTATAAGTTTTGGATTATGTCACCAATAATTATCAACACCTCTAAATTGCATGTTTGATCAATTTCAAACCGAAGAAGTAGAATTCTTTAACTTCTTCAATGGTATCTTTAGTGTTTGATGTGTGAATTTGAATAACAGTTGTGTTATTTGGCTTGCCTTTTAAGTGCAAAGATATTATCTTGTAAAAGACAGCATTACACTTCAAGAGAAATCTTGAAGTGCTCTTAGGATGAGGAATGTGATGTCCATCTCTTGTCTTCGTCATTCCTGGCCTACCAAACCATATGATTGTCTCTTTCAAAATGGCCAATACCAGTCCCTTTCAGCTCACTCATGTCGAGGTTAGCAATCTTTATGCATTCTGTTGTGTTTCTAGCTTCCTTAAATTCACACTTTACACCTTCCACATTCTGATGTTTAATGAATGCTTGTAGTCTTTTCATTTTGAGCTATTTCATATCAGCAAATGAAAGTACTGAAAGCTTTACTGCATTCCTCTCATTATTGAGGAGGACGCTCCTTCTCCGACATATTTTGAGTACTTTCTAACCGGAGGGGCTCATCTTTTGGCACTATCTCTGACAGTGTTTCTTTGCTATTCATAAGGCAGTTAGTGGCTCATCCTTCAGAAGCAGAAAGGCTATTGCTTCTTAGTCTGCTCCTAGTCTGTAAACGGCTGAAGCCTGTGAAGCCTGTTTACCTTGGGTGACCCCGCTGTTATTTGAAATACTGGCGAGGCAGCTTCCAGCATCACGGCACCACAGAAGCTGCCACATTATGACAGATTGATAGAGGTGCATGGCTGAGTTGAAATCCTCCCTCCATCATTTCCTGTGTGATCCTGGGGAAATTACCCAACGTCTCTGTATCTCTGTTGCTCCATATGTAACAAATAATGAGGGCACCTCCTGGAAGGGTTATTATAAGGATGACATTAATTCATGAACAGTTCTTGGCCTCTTGTAAGCATTATGCAAGCTCTAGATAAATATTGTCTAATTATTTCATTCAATTTCACAGGACAGGATTAAAAAAATTAAACCTTATATTAGGTTCACCCTATGTGATCATATTTCTTCCACGAGATAGAAGCCACAGAATAACCACAAGGGACTCACACATGATGGTGGGCATGGGAAGGGCACAGTGGACAGGAGACCTCTGTGACGTGTCAGTGGCGACTCACTGGCCATTCGCAAGAACATGACACAATCCTCCCTGACATACTGGACATGCTAGTTTTTGACTTGATGGGGTCCTCTGATGGCATTTGCTCTTTCAGTTCAGGACATCGAGAGTCCAGATTCAGGGTCATGGCCCTAGGGGTTTTTCCTCTATTGGTTTTGAAGAAGGTCCCTGTCTCTTTTGAGCTTTTGCTCCTAGGTACTCTTCCTACGCTTCAATGTCTCTTCTCCCATCTCTGCTGGCAACCTTGTTTATTTCATTCCATTCATATTTCAAAAGAGATTGATTTTACACTCCTCTCTGGTGCTCTTATCAGTGATCGAAAAAGAAAACCCATTCCTAAGTGGGCTTGCACCACTTAGGATTTACAACTGATACTATGCGTTTCAGGAGCGGGGTGGGATGTATTCTATCCATGGCACTTGCTACACATCCTTCTGCTACTTCTTTCACAGGAAGGTCTGACATCTGCTGGCCGCTTATTACACAGTGTGGGTGCAGAGTCATGCCTCCCTCGCACCCAGGAAAGGCTGGATTCCATCTTCTAGCCCAGCCCTGAGGAAGAGCAGGTGCTGAGAGTATTTCTAGACTTCCTGGGCAGATGAGGTACCAGCCTTGACGTGTGTGCAAGGGGGCAGGTAGGAAGACATGAGGGAGCTTCCCCATGATGTCTCCCTCGGCAGCCCACCTCTCACCAGAAGCCTCTCTGCATTCACCACCAGGGCCCGTGGGAGCTGCCTGCCACATCCTCGGAGGGGACACTGTTAGTCACTCATTCGCTCTCATTCTCTCTCTCTCTCTCTCTCTCTCTCTGTCCAAACCATGCATTTTGAAGCTCCTTGGCTTCTCTCACACTCGCCCCTAGTGGGGGTGGCTGTGGAAATCACGCTCCGAAAGATAATTGAAATTTCAAGCGAGTGAGGAGCAGGGTCGCTGCTGCATCAAAGGAGGAGAAGTGCGAAGCAGCTTGAAATGTGGACTGCAGCTGGCGGTCAGGGGGTGGGCGGTGTGGGATGCTAGGCCCAGCCGGCCCGCTTCCCAGCACCCTCGTCCTTTGTTCTTTGGGAGGCCGCCCTGGTCTCCCCAATGCCCAACTTCCTTTCTCCCGCCTGCCTGCGACAAAGGAAGTCTCTGCCACTGTCCAGCTAAAAACCCATTGGGGATTCCCACGGGCTGGTTTTCAAAGTGAGGTCGCAGGTAAGCAGCATCAGCATCCCCTCAGCATAGCATCCTTCTTGGAAAACAACTACTAGTCCCATGACAGAGCTCCTGAATCAGAAACTCCAAGCGGGGCCACACAAAAATGCTTCCAAGGAAAGACTGGTGGTCCACATCCAACAGTCAGTCGTTGGAAATCTGATGGTGCACAGTGTATTTGGGTGAGACAAAACAGCCACCGCTACATGTGTTCCAGGTACTGTCATAGGTGTTTGGATATGGATATGTTTGGAGTTGTCCAATCCGGACCCTCATGGACCTTATATTCTAAAGCTGGGGGTCCAGGCCACAGCCTAAAAGCAGAATAATGGATTACTGGAAGACGATAAGACTATGGACAAGGATAGGAAGAGGAGGGTCAGAGGGTCGGCTGTGGCTTATGATTAAACAGGGTGATCAGAAAAGGTTTCTGGTGAAGAACATGCCAACTCCAGGACCACCTCATGTAGGTCACCCTGAATTTTGACCATGGTTTTAGGTTTTACCGTGGGTGCTTTTGTCAGAACTAGATCACTAGGACTTTCTTCCAAGGCCCCTGTGAGTGGACTTCAATCGCCAACCATTTGGCTAGCTGCCAAGTATATTAATCATTTGCCCTCTCTGGGACTCAAGGAGAAGCATTAGCTCCATAGATATCCAGGAGAAGAGTGTTTCAGACAAAGGCAAGCATTACCCAGAGCAAAGGCTCCCACAGAGAACTGGCCCCAGGTGGTTTGTTGGGGCACGTCCAGATGGCCATCTGGGTGGGAGCAGAGGGATGGGGTGGGTGGGGCACTGTGGCGGTCATGTGCTTATGCTGATTTCATGATTGAGATGTAGGAATGAAGTCTAGCCTGTTAATCTGGAGATAGTCATTGAGTAGTCACTGAGACTTCTGTGTGGGCATGACTTTCTCTTGAGACTTCTGGGAAATCTTGTGATATTTCCCTCCTGAAGAAGAGAAGCTATCTCCCTAGTTGTTAGGAGTTAGTCTGAGAGACGATGAATCACGGACAAGACAAGATGGCAGCATCCAAGAGGCTGGAGGAGCTGGTGGAGAGACCACACGGCTTTGCCCTGATGGAGCCAGACCTCTGAAGCTGGGGCAGCCAAATGGAGACCTCTGCCAGAGCTGAGTTGCTTCTGCCACCACGGGATGCTATTGATGGACCCTGAGCCCTGGAAGTGAGGAGCCATGGGGAGACCCCTGCCAGCACCGGGATTCTGCACCTACTGACCTGTGACTTCGTGAGTCGGAAGGAGACTTTATAGACTGATTCCGAACGTATGGGTTAATATCGGACTTATGACTTTGAACTGGACTGGGCTGGGATGTTTTCTCAATGTCCTGCTCCTCTTGTATATAAACCTTTTCCTTAAATCCATATGCGTGTCAATGAAATTTGTTCCTCTAGTCTACCTGCATGCACACAGGCACAGAGGAGTTCAGATCGGGCCAGGTCACAGTCGACCTCTATTTAGAACTTAAGTTTTTTCTTTTGAGTAGGAGCTGGGGAAAAAAGAAAAAGAAAGAAGCAAGGAGCCCTGGTGACACTGTGGGCAGCTGGCCAATTGGTTCCCTGCAGGAGAAAGATGAGGCTTTTCACTCCTGCAGAGAGTCACAGACATGATAACCCACAGGGGTACTTCGTCTCTGTCTCACAGACCACTGGGTTAGGCTGGATCCTCCAGAAAAGCAAAATGAATGACGATGCTTGTGTGTGTGTGTGTGTGTGTGTGTGTAAAAGATTTATATCAAGACACGGCTCACACAGTTTTAGAAGAGGTTAAGTCCAATCCAGTTCAAGAGTTTCAAATCTCTGGGTCAAAGGTCAACTGGAGGTTTCTCCCCCAACTCATGTAAGCTACAGAGGCAGACAAATAGGAAGCGCAAAGACAACACAGGAAGACCACAGGCTGGTGGATGCAGATCTAAGTTTATCTAATGTGGACAGTCAACCTAATGGCACCTGGATTCACCAGACAATGTCACAGGGGGCCAGTGAACCAGATGCAGGGTCTAGATACAAAAGAAGGAGTGAGCCAGCTTTCACATAATGCCAATCTATTCTAAGAATAGACTACCTCCTGAATGAACCTCCCTCAATTGTATCAAGGCTATGACCACAATCAGGAGGTAGCACTCTACCCTCTTTGATTCACAAATGCTCAGCTGCTTCATAGAAGCTTCCATATTGGAGTTGACTACACTATGCTCGGTCATATCAAGGGAGCATCTGCTTTAGTCAAATTGGCATAACATCTAACTATCACAGGTTCTACAATGTGTGTTTATATTTGGGGGGGAGGGGGAATCAAACAAACAACAAATAGGAAAAGGTTGAATGTTTTAAGAGGCTCTCTGGGTATTGGGTTGGGGAAACGCTATATCTAAACAAGGACACGAGTATCAAGAGAACCATCAGGAGACTGCTCTAGAATTCAAACAAGAGAAGGTGGCAATTGGAACCAAGTTGAGAAATTGTGAGATACTTACTGGGTGTACTTCAGTAGGCTTGATGAGATTTGCTGAAAGATGGTGTTATGGGTTGTTATTTCTGTAATAACAGAAATATCATAGGTGGGTGGGTTTAATAAATAAAAATTTATTGTTGTCTCTTTAATATAGATTTCATTGGGGGCTCTTACAACATTCAACACATTGTTCATATTAAGCATATTTGTGCACATGTTACCACATTCATCTACATTATCTACTTGAACCCCTCTAGCATAAGCTCCTCATCCTCTCTTTCCTCTAGTTCTTTATTTTTTTAATTCCAACTCCCCATATTTCCCCTTTCCCCTTCTCCTCCACCATGAACTTCCAATAATTTACAAATTGTTATTACCTCTTCATATCTTACACTGTTTAATGTGTCACTTCACGTACCCCCCCCCCCCAGAGAGGAGGTCACATGTAGAACTGAGAAATTTGTTCCCCCTTTCTACTCCACCATCCCTCCACCACTCCCCACTAGTCTCAAGGGATTATCTATCTTAAATTTCCACATTTTTTTACTCCAATGTGCATCCCTCTCTAGCCAAATCTGTCTGGCGGAATTGGGATAATGATGGTAGGAGGAAGCATTTGAGAACATTTCATTGCACTACACTG
The DNA here is from genome assembly GCA_004026705.1 of Nesogale talazaci. Classification (NCBI taxonomy): domain Eukaryota; kingdom Metazoa; phylum Chordata; class Mammalia; order Afrosoricida; family Tenrecidae; genus Nesogale; species Nesogale talazaci. The sequence continues at coordinate 74,138 of PVJH01007572.1, read as the reverse complement.
CACCTAGACTGGCTCATCTCCTTGCTACAACCTTTCTGTAAGAGGATGCCTCTTAACTTATCGATGGGCTTTGAAGCCCCAATCTGAACTCCCCCTCATTTGTAATGGTATGATTTTTAAGTCTTTGATGTTTGATACTGAATCCCTTTGACACCACATGGTCATACAGGCTGGTGTGCTTCTTCCATGTGGGCTTGCTTCTTAGCTAGATGGCCACTTATTCACCTTCAAGTCTTTAAGACCACAGACACACATCTTTTGATAGCCGGGCACCATCAGCTTTCTTTACCACATTTGCTTATGCAAATATTTGTCATCAGCGATCATATCAGCAAAGTGAGCTTATGATGTTATGATTACTAGTTCTTGAAACCTGAGAATTGATCCCTTTGGTATCTCTTGGTCCCAAAAGCTGGTGTGCTTCTCCCATGTGGGCTTCATTGCTTCCGAACTGGATGGCTGCTTGTTTACTTTCAAGCCTTTAAGACCCCAGATGCTACATGTCTTGTTAGCCAAGCACCATCAGCTTTCTTCACCACATTTGCTTATGCACACATTTGTTTTCTGTGATCCTGTCAGGGAGCTGCGCATCATGGAATGCCAATTTAATAGAACAAAATATTCTTGCACTGAGGAAGTACCTGATGGAGGTCCAATGCCCATCTGCTGTCCTAATTCTAACCCTATAAGTATAAGCATATTGATATTTCCCCTTCATCATATGAATATATATACCTATGTATACGCCTGTATTTAACCTCTATAAATGCCGCTTACTTCCCAGTTCCTTTCTCTATTTCCCTATACATCCTCCCGTCCCACCATCATGCTCAACCTCCATTTGGGTTTCAATATTGTCTCTCTATTACATTAGTCTTAATCAATCCCTATCGGACCTTCTACATGCACCTTGCCACTGATCCTGAACCATAAGCTACTCCCCTCATCCCTGACTCAGTCAACAGTAACCCCCCCCCCCCGCCTACATCCACCCTGGTGCCATCAGTCCAGTCGCCCCTACCCCTGGACTGCCCATTCAGCCCACCCCATCCAGATAGACCTGTAGAGAAAATAACATGCTCAAAAAGGGCATACCATAATGAAGCAACCAAAGAAAACAATGAAAACATCAACAAAAAAACCCCAATACCCAACATGTAGACGTACATGCAAAAATACAATAATAATAACAATATAAAAACCTAGAAATAGTTTAAGGTCTGTTCGCTGACCTCCAGAAGTATTTCCTGGTTGAGAGGGATATGGTATCACACTCTGGTCACAAAGTATATCTTTGGTGTTCGATCTGGAGCTCCATATTCTGTTGCACACCCTTAGTTCTTTGGTGTGGTTGGGTCAGACAGGGTATAATCCTGTCCCTGTTTCTCAATTGTTGATCCCAAAATGCCTTGGGTCTGTGATGGTAGCTGTATTTCATATTGGGACTAGCCATATGGTCCTCTCTTCATATCGGCAGTTCTGAATGGGAATATCATCCTGAAGGTTCGGTGGGCCAGGATATACTTCATTCTATCTTCCTCCCCCTTCATTTATTCTCATGTACTCTGGTCAAGTATATCTCTGTCCCCAAGCTGCAGCTTTGGTGCTGACCTCCAAGGCAAACACCACTGGGAGAGAGGCGGGTGCCCCTGTAGTTGGAATTGAGGTGTTCTTAGACTTCTCCACTGGTTCTCTGCTCCATGGCTTCATGCTACATTCACTTCCAGAAACACCTTATTTAAGTTTGGTTCTTGCTTTCCTGTAGAGATATAAAAAAATACAGCCCCCTTGGGTGGGTTAATACCCCATTCCCTCTTTTCTTAATAGCATCTCACCTCCCACATCCTGGCGTCCCACCCTAGTTGGCTACTATATGTAGCCCTGGCTTTGGTCTGGTCCCAGCAGTACTACCTGGGCCTTCTCCCAGGATTTTCTGTATACTGTAGATTTTTCCCGATACCACTTTTGCATTTTTAAAAAATCATTATTAAGCTTACCTCAGCAGACTCATATTGTACATGTTCTTTTGCACTTGGCTAACTTTGCTTAGCATAATTTCCTCCAGTTCTTCCCATGCAGAGATGTGCTTCATGTGTTCATCACTACTTTTCAGAGATTCATAGTACTCCATTGTATGTATGTACCACAGCTTTTTCATCCACTCATCAGTTGATGGAAATTTGGACTACTTCCAACTTCTTGTGATTGTAAACTGTGCTGTAATGAACATTGGGGGACAGATGCCTGGTCGTGGATTCTTACTTGCCTCTTCTGGGTATATGCCCGGTATGGGATTGTTGGGTCAAAAGGCAGTTCAATTTCCATCTGTTTTAGATATCTTCAAATTGATTTCCATAGTGGCTTTACATACTGGCAGGTCCGCCAGCAGTGGAGAAGATTTCCTATCTTTCCACAGCCTCTCCAACACTTGTTGCTTTCTAATTTTTTGAATTGGGCTATCCTTGAGGGTGTTAGGTGGTATCTCATTGTTTTTTGATTTGCATTTCTCTTATGGCTAATGACCGGGAGCATTTTCTCATATATGTATATTGGTCTCTCTGATTTCTGCCTCTGTGAAACTTCTGTTCATTTCCTTTGCCCACCTCCTCAGTGGGCAATTAGTTTTGCTCTTTTTGGAAGCTATCAGGGTATTGTAGATTTTGGTTATAAGGCCTTTATCTGATTTGTCATTGCTAAAGATGTTTTCCCAGTTTGTCTGCTCTCTTATTACTCTCTTGGTGAAATATTTTGATGTACATAGGTGTTTTATCCTCAGTATATCCCTCTTGTCTATTTGTGTCTCCTCTGTGTTTGTGTTCTTCCCTATTTCTGATAGCCTATGTAATCCCTGTGGCAGTGTACTCAGGTTGGTCCCAATTCTCTGATGGCCCCAATAGTTTGGGGTTTTACTTTGAGATCTGTGATCCACTTTGAGTTTATTCTAGTGCATGAAGTGAGGTGAGGGTCTTGCTTCATTTTACTACAGGTAGATATCCATCTTTTCCCAACACCACTTGTTGAAAAGGGCATCTGTTTCCCATTTGATATTTTTTGGACCCTTATCAAAAATCAGTTGTCTGTAGGCTGATGTTTTTATTTCTGGACTTTCAGTTCTTTTCCATTCATTGGTCTGAGTATCTATCACTATGCCAATACCATGATGTTTTGACCACTGTGGCTGTATAGTATGTATTAAAATCAGGTAAAGCAAGCCCTCCCATGAGGTCTTTCTTCTTGAGGAGTTCTCTGCTAATTCTGGACTCCTTCTCTCTCCATATAAAGTTGATAATCATTTTTTCCATTTTTTGAAGAAGAATGAGGGTAATTATATCGGTATTGCATTAAACTTACATATTGCCTTGGGTAGAACTGTCATCTTTACTATATTAAGTCTTCCAATCCATGAGAATGGGATATTTTTCCATTTATTGAAGTCATTCTTAGTTTCTTGTATTAGTGTTCTGTAATTTTCTTTTTTTAGTTTTGTTCTTTTAGTCAGGTATATCTGTAGATATTTCAATTTGTGGTTGACAATTGTGAAGGATATATCTTTTTTTATCTTCTCTTCTATAGTCTTATCTGATGTATATAGCAGACTGATTGACTTCTGCTTGTTGATCTTTTATCCTGCCAGTTTGCCATACTCCTCTACTACTTCTAATAATCCCCTAGTGGAGCTTTTGGAGGTTTTCATATATAAAATCATATCATCTGCAAATAGTGATAATTTCACCTCTTCCTTCCCCAGGTTATACATTTGATGTCTTTTCTTTGCCTTATGCTATTAGCTAAAACCTCCAATACGATATTGAATAGGAGTGGAGATAAGGGACATCCTTGTCTGGTTCCCTTTTTCAGGGGGATAGTGTTTGTCTTTTCTCCATTGACTATCACCTTGGCTGTTGGTTTTTCATATATAGCTTTTATTGTCTTGAGCAATTTTCCTTCTATTCCTGTCTTCTGGAGTGTCTTAAAGAGGAATTGGTGTTGGAATTGGTGTTGGAATTGGTGTCAAATGCTTTTTTATTGTTGCTTTTTTAAAGTGTCATGGAGATGGTTCTGACCCATAGAGACCTTATGCACAACAGGGTGAAGCATGCCCTGTCCCGTACCATCCTCACAATTGTTTTCCATGCTTGAGTCCATTGTTGTAGCCATAGTATTGATCTATCTCCTTGAGAAACTTCCTCTTCTTCACTGCCCCTCAACTTTGCCAAACACGATTGTCCTTCTCCAGGCACTGGTCTCTCCTGACAGCAAGTCCAAAGTACATAAGACAAAATCTCACCATCTATAATACTAAGGAGTGCTCTGACTGTACTTCTTCCAAGACAGATGACTTGGTCCTGTTAACAGTAGATGGTACTTTCAATATTTTTTTCAGCACCGAAATTCAAAAGCATCTTTCTGCTTCAGACTTCTTTATTCAAAATCCAACTTTCACACGCATCTGGGGTGACTGAAAGTGCCACAGCTTGGGTCAAGTGCACCTTAGTCCTCAAAGTAATGCCCTTTCTTTTCAATACTCTAAAGAGATCTTGTGGAGCAGATTTACCAAATGCAGTGTTCAATGCAACCCCAGATTTACCTAATACAATGTCTGTTGAGCTCTTGATTCCTACTTTCATGGATACAACAGTGGTCTTAACCTATGATTAGAATTGAAAATTGAGTTTAACCCAACAAGGAGTGGTGTCTATAAAATGAGAGGATACAGAGATAAGTAGAAACATAGAGGAGAAAACACCATGTGATCATAGTTATTGTGTGGCTACAAGCCAAAGGATACCTAGAGCTACCCAAAACAGAGAGACAACAAAAGATCTTCCCACTGGAGACTTCAGAGAGAGGATGACTGTGCACATATGCTGAATTCAGACTGCTTGCTTCCAGAACTGGGGAACCATACATATGTCTGACCTTAAGCTACCTTTTTTGTTACAGGAGTTCTCTGGAATAAACATAGTCAACTTTGAGTGGAGAATTGGGGCCAAAATTGAACTAAAGTGGACTGAGGGCCAAGCAGATCATTGAAAGCTGCAAGTTCAGTGAATAAGGAGCAATGAAATGGAGAAGGACCCAGAGATGGGATGGGAGGAGGGGAAACAGAACCAGTTACTGCTGAGTCAACTCCACTTCATAGAGACCGCACCTGTGTCAGAGAAGTACTATGCTTCATAGGGATTTTCAATGTGTGCTTTCTTTTAAGGTAGATCACCAGACTTTTCTTTCAAACCGTCTGAATGGATTCCAACCCCCAACCTTTTGGTTAACAGATGCACCATCCGGATTCCTGGCATTATGGGAAAAAGACAAATAAACAGAAGCAAAACACAAACTAACTGCTGACAAGTTAAATTTCACTCATAGGAATCCTATAGGTCAAGGTAGAATGGAATCATAGGGTTTGCAAGGCTGTGAGTTCTGACACCAGCAGACCACCACCTCTCACAGAACTGATGGGTTCCCATGATGAAACTTTCAGATTGCAGCTGAGTGCTGAACCACTGTGTTACCAGAGATATTTCTTTTTATTTTCAGGGCAACACAATTCAATCTATAAAGGAGGCCATGAATCAGTCCTTTGTTTGGAGAGTGATTTAGTCATGCACCCCAACTTTGTCTATCACAGATGAAAATTAATCTGCACTGGCATCTTGAGGGTTCCTGCAAAACAGGGCTAGCTGAAAGAAGCTTCAAACTGTCATTTTCCTGGGCATCTACTAAATGTCATCTATCAACCCCAAACACTATATTATCATAATCTCTCAACACCATCTGGGGACCCTGTTTCAACTGCCAACTCCTGGACCATATTCTGCAGCTACTGGATCTCCTAAAGCAAACTCTCTTGGCACAGCACCAGCAATTTGAATAAGAAGTCATTCTGGGAGTACAAGACTATTTTATTTAAATGCATTCTTCCACAGTTTGGAGGCCCTGGCTGAAGGCTGATCCAAGTCCCTCCTTGAACAGTGTATAAAGTCTATACTCCAACCGCATTCCTTATTATATTCTCATACTCCTTGGTCATGGTGTACCTACCCTAACTCCAGGACCAAACACTGATAATCCCTAATACCTCTCAAATCTGAGGAACTATCTATATTGTCTAATTCCTATCACAAGGTCAGCAGTTCAAAACCACAAGTCACTCTGTAGGAGAACAATGAGGTCTTTTACTCCCATAAAGAGTTACAGTCTTGGAAACTCACAACACAGTTCAGTTCTGCCTGACAGCATTGCTGAATCAGTATTGACTCCATCGAAGTGAATTGGGCTTTGGACTGGAGTCTTCTCCGTCAATTCCAGTTTGTTATTTTGTGCCCAAGTAGAAGCACCTTGTGGTTTTGCAGTGAGGGTGCTGAGCCTTCCTGTCTCTGGTAAATGTGAGCATGACATAGCTATTTGCCATGCCTCCATGGCCTACCATCCATGAATTTTCTAAAGAGCAACTGCATAATGTCAACATTACAGTTAAGAAAATGGGAAAGAGATCCAGTCCCCTGGATGATGCAAGTGGTTCCTGGGAGAAGTAAATAGTTTTTTTTTTCCAACTGTTTATCAAAAGTTTTGCCATTCAAACCCAGCCATAGGCACCAGCAACTCACCATTGAGTCAATCCTGATTCATAGCGATTCTAAAGGGCAGAGTAAAACTGTCTTCCTGGTGCTGTAATAGTTACACATTGGGCTGCTAACCACAAGGTCAGCAGTTGAAAATCACCAGCTAGCTGCATCTTGAGAGAAGGATAGGACTTTCTACTCTCATAGTTAGTCTTGACTGGAGACAACAGTGGAGATACAGTGCAGGAATTGTGCCTGATTTGACCTCACCACACCAAAGCAAAACACTAAGGGCAAGAGAGCAACAAAGTCCCCAGGAAATACGAAAAAAAAGACTTTGGGGCCAGGACATGGCACCACATTAGCCTTGACTGGAAAGCACTACCAAAAGTCAATAGACCTTGAACTATTTATAGGCTTTTCTTCGATTTTTTTGTCATTTTTCTTGTTGCTGTTGTGTTTTCTTTTGTTGCTTTGCCTTGCTCTGCCTTCTTTTTGTGCATATTATTATCTCTGCAGGTCTATCCAGATAAAATAGAAAGGATAAACCATCTGGAAGAGGAAACTATAGGCTGATGGTACAGGGGGACTTGGGGGAGGGGGAGGTAGGCAAATGAGAATGGGTATTAATAAACCAAGGGACAAGGGAACAACAAGTGATCTAAAATCTATGGTTGGGAGAGTGCAGGAGCCCTGGTAGGGCTTGAACAAGAACAATGTAACGGAGAGGAATTACTGAAACCCAAATGTAGGTTGAACATGATAGTGGGACAAGAGGAAAGTAAAAGGAAATAGAGGAAAGAACTAGGAGGCAAAGGGCATTTATAGAAGTCTAAATACATGTACATGTGTAACTATATTTATATTTGATGATGGGGAAATAGACATGTGTGCATATATTTATAGGTTTAATATTAAGGTAGCAGATGAACATTGGGTCTCTACTCAAGTACTCCCTCAATGCAAGAACACTTTGTATTATTAAATGGGCATTCCATGATACTCACCTTCCATACACTATCCCTGAAGACAAATGTGTGTATAAACAAAGGTGGTGAAGAAAGCTGATGGTGCCTGGCTATCGAAAGATATAGCATCTAGGGTCTTAAAGGCTTGAACATAAATAATCGACCATCTAGCTCAGAAGCAACAAAGCCCACATAGAGGAAGCACACCAAGTGGTCAGGTATCAGGCATCAAGAATCCAAAACAAAAAATCTCATCATTGTGAATACGGGGAAATTCAGAGTGGAGACTGGAAGCCCATATGTAGGCAAGTGGACACCCGCTTACAGAAGGGTCAAAGGAAGAAGATGAGCTGGTCAGGGTGCAGTATAGCACTGAAAAATCACACAATTTTCCTCCAGTTCTTTAATGCTTACTTCCCCCCACTATCATGACCCCAATTTTACCTTACAAATCTGGATAGACCAGAGCATGTACATGGCTACAGACAAGGGCTGGATACAAAGGGAATCCAGGATAGATACCCCCCTCAGGACCAATATTGAAAGTAGCCATACCAGGAGGGTAAAGGGAATGTGGGGGGAGATATGGGGAACCAATTATAATGATCTGTCTATAATCCCCGGGGGGATGGACAACAGAAAAGTGGGTGAAGGGAGACATCAGTCAGTGTAAGCCATGAAAAAAATAACAATCTATAAATTATCAAGGATTCACTAGCATGGGGGAAGAGGAGGAGAATGAGAAGCTGATATCAAGAGCTCAAGTAGAAAGAAAATGTTTTGAAAATGATGATGGCAACAAAGGCACAAATGTGCTTGACACAATGGATGGATGTATAGATTGTGAGAAGTGTTGTATGAACTCCCAATAAAATGATTTTTTTAAAAAAGAGTCTTGAAAACTCAAATAGAGACAGTTCTACCCTGTTCTATATGAGTCAGCATCAACTCCATGACAATGAGTATTTCTTTTTCTTCTAATCTTTATGGAGCAGATAGTTTCCCCTTCCTCTCTCTGAGTTATTGGTGTGTTTGAACTGCTGGCCTTGTGGTTTATAGAGAGTAACCCACTAGACAACAAGAAAATCCTGTGGAGCACAGTTCTACTCTGTAAACATGGGGTAGTCATGACTTGGAATCAACTTAACAGCTATGAGTTTGGTTTTGCATTTTGGGCTAATCAAGTATGCTAGTCTGGGTAGACTAGAGAAATAAACTCATAGAGATGCATATGGATATAAGGGAAAGGTTTATATACAAGAGGAATGGAACATCGAGAAAGCCTCCAAAGTCCAGTCCAAAGTCATAAGTCCGATATTAGCCCATATGTTTGAGACCTGTCCATAAAGTCTTCTTCCGACTCACAAAACAAGTCCAGTAGAGATATCCTGGCACTGGCAGGGGTCTCCCCATGGCTCCTCATTTCCAGGGTTCAGGCTCAATCAGCAGTAGCCATTGGTGGTGGGAGCATCTCAGTGCTGGCAGGGGTCTCTCTGTGGCTTCTCTGGCCCCAGAGGTCTGGTTCCATCAGGGTGAGCCCATGGGGTTTCTCTTCCGGCTCCTCCATTCTCCAGGAATCAGGATTGATCAGCATGCTGTCATCTCATCTTGTCCGTAGACCGACTCCAAGAGAAGATTGAGAGTCAAGTTCCTCTTCTCCAATTGGGAAATACTGCGAGATTTCCCAGAAGTCTCAGGAGAAAGTCATGCCCACACAGGAATCTCATTGGCTGCTCATTGGCTATCTCGAGATTAACAGGCTAGACTCCACCCCTACATCCAGACCATGAAATTGGCATCATGAATACATGGCCACCACGTCAAGGATGACTGAGACTCCATGATGTTGTTGATGTTTGTGTCAGGCAGGGTTCTCTTAGAGAAATAAAATTCAGGACACTAGTAATGATTTTCATATATTTATATATTGAGAAAGGTATATAAGATAAAAAGAGAAAAAGTTAACTATAAGACAATACAGATTGCTCAGTGCAACTCACTGGAATCCTCTGTAGAACAATCCACGCTATTGGTTAGAGGCAGCAAACGGCAGAGCAACAGTCACCAACTGCCACCAACTGTCACCAACTGTCACCAACTGCCAGCCAGATGACAGAGTCCTATAGTCCCCAGCTCAAGAGATGTATATCTCAGGAGCGTGGCGAAGCAGGGCTTGAAGGATCCTCAACTCACAGTAACACAGTCCACGATTAGGTGTCCCATGGGCAGTGTTGCTTGGAGGTCGAGGCGCAGGACGAACAAAGCTGCTTTCTGGTCTGAAGATCCGGAAACAAGAGAGAGAGGGGGTGGGACCTGCGAAGCCCCTCCCACATCTGCCCCTCAACTCATCCCGCGCGCTCATTGGCTGTGCCATCACAACAGATCCACCAATCTTCTGTGGCCATGTTGGCATAACAAACCTCCCCATCACAATGTTCTTGTATGCCATTGAGTTGATTCTGACTCATAATGGTCTTATCTGACTGAGTAAAGCTATTACATACAGTTTCATAGGCTGAAATATGGTAGGGTGGAACCACTGACCTCCAGTGGACAGTCCAGCATTTAGCCCTTCTACGGCAGGAGCTTCTTTCAAGACTCAACAGCAGCTGTTTTAAGCCAGAGACTCCTGAGCTTAGGGAAGCTCTGGTCTAAAGGGAATCTTGAAGGAAGTTACCATCAGGGGTATCTGTTTGCAAGGCTATCATTCGTGGAAAGTTATTCTTCAACAATTTTTTATCTATTTCATTTAGGTAGAGGGACAGCAGAGAGTACAGGTGGTGCCATGAAACCACCAGCTGCTCCAAGGGAGAAAAATGAGGTCTTGGAAACCCTCAGGGGAAGTTTTCTGTCCTCCAGGTTTACTATAAATCAGAATTGACATGATGACAGTGAGGTTGACAGGGGGAGCATACATTGATAGAGAATAGAATGTGTCATACCAGGGTCACTCCTCACTCTAGCCTGGAGAAATAACTTCTTGAGCCTGAACCTCTCCACCCCCTATTATCCAAATACTTTGTATTTTGCAAGATCTATTTCCTTTCCTTATGATACTATCACTTCCATTCTCCTAAGAGGAGTATCTTCCCCACCTGCAGTGCATGTAGTTTGTCGGGGCCTGGGGAGAGTCCTTCCCTTTTGTAGCAGGATGGTCAGTATTAGTTCAGGATGAGCATGTGACTCAGATTGGCTCGTAAGGGCCAAATCCAGGCTTTCGTTGACACCACTAGACATTCTCCTCTTTGACTAGAAGCTTTGGGGATATAGGCTAAGGGCTAGCATGTTCTCACAAAGGTAAATTCGTCCTGGGAAGGGAGCCAGCATGAGAAAAAGCAGGGTCGAGAAAAGAAAGATAATGTCTAGATGACACCTTTGGTACATTAGATTGTATTCTCCGCCACCCTCAAAAATAAATTCACTGGTGTCCAGGCCCCTCTACCTATAGATGTGATTCTATTTGGATAAGGTTTTACTTCTGTTATATCAATGAGGTCATACCAATGAAGGGTGGATCCTAAAACTAATCACTTCTGTGTTGTATAAAAAAGGCTGGGAAGGCACAGAGACATACACAGGGGTCAGGGGATGCAACTGTCATATGGAGACCCAGTTGCAAGCCGAGTAATGCCAAGGATAGCTACCAGACACCATAAACTAGGAGAGAGGCTCACAGAAGGAATGATCATGGCCATGACCTTATTTGGACTGTGAAAAGTTAAACTCCAGAACTGTAAGAAGACGAATGTCTGTTTTTAAAAGCCACCCACATGTGGTATTTCTGCTATGATAGCACTAGGTAACTAAGACAACATCTCTCTCTTCTCCCTCCCTCCCTCCTTTCCTTCCTTCATCTTTCCGCCCAGGACTGAGGGATTGGGATGAGGCAGATCCTCACCTCAGAAGACTGCAGCCTCCGACTCTTCAAAGAGACAGTCAGAGGCACTATTTACATGCTGTAGGCTGTTTTTCTCTGAACTTCCTGCAAATTGGACTGAATGTGCTAAATACATAATGAATCTGCTAAACTCTTTAATGCGGTTGCAGTACTTATTGATTTCCTCGCTGATTACATATAATTTGCTGAACTGATTTGGCTATGTGACTTGAAAGGCATTTGTGAGAAATCTCTGTAATTTGTCACTCAACTCACTCTGGACTTGAAAATGAATATAGGATGCTGCATTAAAAAAGGAGTTCCAGGGCTGTGAACAGAATTGTCTTTAACTGATGGCACCATGCTCAATGGCACACAGCTTTACTTCCAAACTTCCTGTGAGATACTGGAAGTTCATTGATATGTACATATGTACAAATGTGCTTGAGACAATGGATGGATGAATTGTGTTTAAGAGTTGCACGAAGACCCCAATAAAATGATTTAAAAAGAAAGAAAGAAATCCAGCCTTCCCTGGTGTGGGGGAGGGGGAAGGAATTGACTCTTGACCTTGCTGTACTCATAGTGGGGGAGGGATGTGAGTAGAAAAGCCCACCATTGTTTCCCATTCAGAGCAGGAACCCAGAGGAAGAACAATTTATTTCATTTAAGAAAGGTCAAAGATCTCATGAGAGAGAAGTTCATCTTTGAGCTGACTTGTCAAAGTTAGCAGGGGTGTTTCAGACAGGCCAGACATGACGGATGTCTGTAGTTCTTGACAGTTGTCCTAACTATGCAGTTCTGCAGTAACAGAAATGTCACCATTGGGTGGCTTTAGAGAACAGAAATTAATTTCCTCATAGCTCAGGAGGCGAAAAATCTCATTCAAGGACTGAGTCAGAAAAATTCTTCTTTTGAGTCTTTTTCTTGGTTTCTGGTATCTGCTGCTGATCTTTGGTATTCCTTTGCTTCTCACTTACTTCACATTTTGTCTGTCTTTCTCTGTCTAAGTGTATGTGTGCTTTTTCTTGTCTTTGTATGAATCAGAAGACATTGGGTTTAGGAACTACGCTACATGAATATGACTTCTTCTAATTGATTTATTTTCATCATGACATTATGTTACATTATCTAGGTGGAAGATGAGAGGGTCACATGGCACAGACCCTGTACAACAAAGATATGAGAGACCAAGTGAAACAGATACAGATGATAATCGGGGAGCCCTGAGCTTCAGAGGAAGGCATAGAGAAGTGAATTGAATACAGACTAGGATTGGAAGGGGAAGAAAATTGTTGAGGGAAGAGACAGATGGGTCAACTGTTGACTGGTTTCATATAGTGTGGTCATCTTGAATGCCTGCAAGTAATATTTGCTAGAGACAGATGCATGACAACACAAATACATGCAAGTGACTGGTAATGAGAAAGGTGGGATCTTCCCTTGTTCCCCTCACCCTCGTGGTGCCTAGAAGCATGGTCAGCTCACCTTCTCACTCACACAGCAGCCAGTACTCAGGCTGGTTCACAGCCCCTGCTCTGCTTCATAGACTGAGCTCCTGGTATACCACTACCACTTTCTGAAGGAGTATGAGCTCCTCCTTATCAAATTAGTAGAACTCAAAGTGACTAAACCGGTTATTCCTATAGGGAGGGCTCAACAATTCCTTCCATAACCCTTACATTGACTGACCCCAGCTATCCTCTGGGTTTGAAAGGGTTCTTTCCAAGAGCAAAGACTCTGACTTCAGACACCATCCATGGTGGCAAAAAAACCCTTCTGGATCAGGTGGCCTGATCATAGACAATATTAATCCAACAGGAATTTCATGTAGGACTGGAAGTCGCCCCCCCCCCCACATGCAAACCACCTTGAGCTCTTATACTGACAGAGGGTACCATACCAGGTACCCTGGCCCTGGCCCTTCTCCAGTTTTCTCCTCTCCACCATAATAGACATTGCAATGCTCACTGCCTGATAACATGGCTATTCACATCCACTGTGGTCAGAGGGGATTCAGGGACATTTAATCCTGTATCACTGCAGTTGTATTTTGGTCATCCACTGTCATACATAGCCTTCTAAAAACCAGGCATTCACAAGACCATTCCTTCCTTTATATTTGGATTATATTATATACAGTCCTTGGATGGCACTGGCTGGTGTGTTTTCTTCACGCGTGTTTGCTTGAGGGATCACTTAGATGGCTGCTTGTTTGAAAAAAATGACTTTAGACCTCAGACATTATTATTTATGATAGCTGGTTTCTATTTTCCTCATCTAGTTTCTTCACCACACTTTCCTATACACTCAAATCCTTAGTGATCTGTTCATGAGGATAAGCATCCAGAAGGGCATGTCATGTGAACTAATTGTTCTTAGCTTGGGGCTAGGACTAAGTCTCTGACCCTAGACCAGCCATTGGAATAGTCTTGCTATCAGGCAGAATGCATGGGGAAGTTGATTGCTGCAGCTCTAGTCAGGTTACAATTTGGCACTCTATCATGTGATCTTCCTGATGAGACATTTAAGTTTGTCCTACTTTTTGCTATTTACTGTTTTCTTTTTGATTGAGGGTTTTGTTTGACTTGGTTATTGTTGGTCATTTTTATTTGTGCTTCTGCTTAATGTATTATTGTGTATGAAATCTAGGATAGGAAAATCTTTAAAGAAATAATTGAATTAACGATTCCTTGAGGATAGGGCAGGAGAGGTTGAGGGAAAATGAGGAGCTAATAATGTTAAGTACAAGAATGAAAACATATTCTCAAATTGGTTGCAGTGATGGCTATTCAATTCTGCTTGATCTAATTGAACTATTGGGTGCTTTATATTTGAGTTATATGCCAATACAACTGTCAAAATGAAACTCTAGGGTAAAAATTATATTGAAGTATTTTCAATAGATTGAGAGTAAGAATAAGAAAGCTGCAGATGAAATTAAGGAAAAGGTGGGAGATGGAATTTTAGAGTATTCCAGGAAAGCACTATGAGAATAAACTAACAAAAATAATAGAAAACTAGAAACCATACAAAAATATCAAACAGAAATTCAGAAAATTAATACCAGGATTTCAGAAATAGATAATGTATTGAAAAGATAATGAAGTGAAATGGAATCAATGAAAGGACAAATCAGTGAGCTTGAAGACAAATTTCTCATTACTATGTTACAACAGGAACCACAAAGAAAAAGAAATTAAAAAAAATATGAAGGAAACCTAAGAATTATGTGGAGCACTATCAAGAGAAGTAATTTACATGTAATTGGAATTCTACAACAGAAAGAAAAAGTAGCATGAGAAAATGGTCAAGGATGAAAAGCAAGAAGATATGCATTTAAGAAGTTGAACAAACAGGACAGATCCCAAATCCATACAAATCATAATCAAAATTTCCCAAACTAAAGACAAAGAATGAATCCTGAAACCATATCAAGAAAAATTAAAAGTTACCTATAAAGGAACACCAATAAGACTAAGATCAGGGTTTTCAACAGAAATTAGACAAATAAAGAGATAGTGGAATGGTGTATATATAAATGGCTGAAAGAAAATGTTGTTAACCAAGATTATATACCCAGCAAAATTTTCCTTCAAATGCAATGGCCAAATTAGGCTATTTCTTAATAAACACTTAAAGAATTTATAAAAACCAGATCAACTTTATAAGAATTTCTTTGGACAGGAAACCAACAGCCATAGTTGATAATGATAATAACATACATGATAACACATCCAGATGTCAATTCAGATACAGTAATATCTGAAGTAAAACAAGCCTGTTATTGTTGCTAGGTGACCTAAAGTCCGTTCTGACTCATAGCAACCACTACATACAACAGAACAAAACGCCTCCTGGTTTTGCACCATTCTCACAATTGGGCTCCTGTCTCAGCCCTTTGTGGCACCTACTGCATCAGTCCATCTCATTGAGGGCCTTCCTCTTTGTGGATGCCCCTTTGCTTTGCAAAGCACTGATCTCTCCTGACAACCTGTTCAAAGTACATGAGACCTCTTCAGTCTTCCTTATTCAATGGTCAGTTTTCACAAGCAAATCATGATCCCAATTCTGCCAAACAAATCTGGCTAGACCAGAGGGCGTACACTGGTACAAATAGGAGTTGGAAACACAGGGATTCCATAGCAGATGAACTCCTCAGGACCAGCAGTGAGAGTGGCAATACCAGGAAGGTGGGGTAGAAAGAAGGAACTGATTACAAGGACCCACATCCGAACTCCCCGAAGGAACTGATTACAAGGACCCACATACGAACTCCTCCCTGGGGGACGGACAATAGGAAAGTGGGTGACGGGAGATGTCAGACAGTATAATACATGAAAAATAATAATAATTTATAAATTATCAAGGGTACATGGTAGGGAGGGAAAATGAGCTGATACAAAGGGCTCAAGTATAAAGAATTTTTTTATGATTGCAACAAATGCACAAATGTGCTTGGCACAGTGGGTGGATGGATAGATGGATGGATGAATGGATGGATGGATTGTGATGAGTTGTCGGAACCCCCAATAAATTGATTTTTTTCAAAAGAAAATACCACAGCTTGGGTCACACATACCTTAGTCCTCAAAGTAATAGCCTTGCCTTTCAACACTTTAAAAAGATCTTGCATACCAGATTTTTCGAATGCAGTGTGTCATTTGATCTCTTGACTGCTGTTTGATTGGGGTGCAAGCAATTGCAGGGATCTACATATGATCTCTTTGGAGTATGGACAATGGGGAAGTGGGTGAAGGGACATGTTGGACTGAGTACGATGTGAAAATGTGATAACAATGTGCAAATTATTAAGGGTTCATGGGGGAGAGGCGGAGGAAGGGGAAATATGGGGAGCTGGTACCATGGGTCTAAGTGGAGGGAGGATGTTTCAGGGGTGATGATGGCAACAGGTGTGCAAATGTGCTTTGCATACAACTGATGTGTGTGTTGATTATGATGGGAGTTATGTGGGCCCCCAATGGAACTTTTTTTTTAAAGGAGGAGGAAAGAGAAGCTTATACAAAGGGCTCAAGTAGAAAATATTTGGAAACGAAGATGGCAACATATGTACAAATATGCCTGATACAAATGACTTATAGAATGTTATAAGAGCTCCCCATAAAATTATTGAAACAAATTCTGCCAGCTCAAATCTTTTCTCCATTTATCATGGTGTTGCTTATTGGTCCGGTTGTTAGGATTCTGGTTTTCTGTCCATTGAGTTGTAATCCATAGAGAAATAATGTATTCTTGCTCTTCATTAGGCAGGGCTTTCATCAAGTAAGCTCACTTTCATCAAGTAAGCTTGTGTCAATCTGCATTTGGCAGTTTTTCAATGAGTCCTTCTCCACTTCTTCTTCTTTTTTTTTTAATTCATTTTATTGGGAACTCATACAGCACTCATCATAATGTATACATACATACATACATACGTTGTGTCAATAGTTACAAGACTCAAAATAGTTAACCAGAGATATCAATTTGTTTTGAATACAATTACAAAGTAAAAATAAATGAGTGTAGTCACAGAGCTTTCAAATGAAAAAGTCAAATATATTTAACTTGGGTTGGGTAGGCAATCTAAAACAAGAGGAGGGGGAGGTGGCAAAGAGAGAAACAAAAATGATTGGGGAAGGGGAGGACACTAGGAGGATTCTAGAGTTAACAACAGCAGAGGTAAATACTGTTGGGTACATAATGCTGCATTAACACTGATCTACATGTAGATGTATGCGTTTGCTATGAGTCAAAAATTGATTTGTTGGCAGCTGCCAACAACACTTGCATTAAGGAAGATAATGTACTCTACCGAAAGTGTTTAAAGTCACTGATCTCTCCAAAGGGATAAGCTGAGGCTGACTTGTGTTAGTCTGGGAAGACTAGAGGAACAAATTTATAGACAAGCATATGGATATAAGGGAATGGTTTATATACAAAAGGAATGGGACACTGAGAAAACATCCCAACCTAGTCCAGTTCAAAGTCATAAGTCCGATATTATCCCATATGCTCGATACCAGTCTATAATGTCTTCCAACTCATGAAGTCACAGCACAGTGGGTATAAAATCCCTGTGCTGGCAGGGGTCTCCCCATGGCTCCTCACTTCCAAGGCTCAGGGTCCATCAACAGCATCCAGTGGTGGCAGAAGCAACTCATCACTGGCAGGGGTCTTCACGTGGCCTCTCCAGCTTCAGAGATCTGGCTCCATCAGGGCAAGGCTGTGTGGCTTCTACTCTGGCTCCACAGATGCTGCCATCTTGTCTTGTCTGTGATTTCTCATCTCTGAGACTAACTCCCAACAACTGGGGGATATAGCTTCTAATCTCCACGAGGGAAATATCGCGAGATTTCCCAGATGTATCAGGAGAAAGCTATGCCCACACAGAGGCCTCACTTGCTACTCAATAGCTATCTCCAGATTAACAGGCTAGACTCCACTCTTAAATCTCAATCATGATATTAACATAAGCATATGACTGCCATACTGACTGTTCTTGTAAATATTTAGTCTCAGAAAGTCAAAGGAGCAGTTCTACTCTAGTCTACAGAGTTGGTCTAAGTTGAAATATATTCAATAGCCTTGTGTCTGGGGAAAAAAAAGCAACTGGAAAACAGACCCTTATGATGCTGCTGCAAAAATTAATCATCACATCTACCCAGCTTTCTTTCACTCTTGTTTGATAGTAGCAGCTCAGTTCTCAAGGTTTTCCTTTCAATGTAGTGCCACTGCTTCAGTCTTCCTTAGTCATTGAAAAGCAGTTGCATGCCTATGAGGTGATTGAAAATATCATGCCTTGTGCTGGGTCCATCTTAGTTTTCAAAGTGGCATCTTTGCTCTTTAACCCTTTAAAGAGGTCTTTTGCAGCAGGTGTATCAAATGCAATATGCTCTTTAATACCTTGACTAAAGCTTCCGTGGGTGTTGATTATGGATCTAAGTAAAAGGAAATCTTCAATAACTTGATCCTGTTCATTATGGTGTTGTTCATTGGTCCAATTATGAGGATTTTTGCTTTCTTTATTTTTGAGATGTAATCCAGTATGACGGCTGGAGTTTTTGATCTTTGTTAGTACATGTTCCAAGTGTTTCAGTGAGCAGGGATGTGGCATCTTAATGCATGTCCTGATGCTGCCTTCTTTTCATATAGTCCAACTTCTCAGATTATTTGTCCAACATACTAATAGCATAAGGATGGTCAGAAAATACAACTTTGAGGCACAACTTTCCTGATTTTAAACAATTCAGTGGTTCTGATCAAATCACTCCTATTGTCCTATGTGTGGATTTCCTATGAGCACATACACACACAAAAAGTTCTAGAGTGCAATGTTCATTCTTTTAAATGTTATCCATAGTTTTCTAAGAAACACACAGTCAAATGCTTTTGCACAATCAATAAAGTACAAGTAAGCATTACAAAAAAGACATTCCCTCTTATATTCCATAATCCTGGTGGACCAAGTATGCCCCACCCCCGCCGCATCAACCATGCCACAGTCAAGATATGTTTCCTTGAGATTGTGTCTTCTGGGAACCTCGATTTGTCATAGTAGAACAGGAGGCAGTTGATGCTGAGACATCCCTAATTCTTCTTAAATTTCTGCTGCTAAGATGCAGGCTGTACTTAGGGTTTCTCCTTCTGAAACCTAGGCCAGGTGTCCTTTTCAGTATCTGTGAGTTGTTTAGTCTCCAGAGTCGCTTTCTGTTTCTCTTATTCAAAAATTTCTAACCCCTTAGGAACAATAGTAGAAGTAGTGATATCATGAGGGGATGGGGAGGGGGGAGAGGGGTAACCGATCACAATGATCAACATATAACATCCCCACAGGCTCCAGGGTGACAAACAACAAAAACATGTGTGAAGGGCGACAGTAGTGTAATATAAGAAAATAATAATAATTTATATTTGGGGGGGAGGGGCATCACTGCCCTCTGGTGGTGTGGGAGCTACCCAGCGCTGCTCCTGAGAGCCACCGCTGGATTTGGACTGCCAAGCCTGCAGGCCGCAGTCCCGCACTCAACCCCTTATGCTACCAGGGCTCAGCCAAATTTATAATTTATCAAGGATTCATGAGGGTGGAAGAGTGTGGGAAGGAGGGAAAAAAGAGGGCTCAAGTAGAATGCAAACGTTTTGAAAAGGATAATGTCAGCATATGTACACATGTACTTGACACAATGGGTATATGGATTCTTATAAGATCCTTTAAACAATTTTTAAAGTTCATTTTCCTTTTATTATGCTAATGGGGTTATACTAAAATAGTGTGGTTCCCACACCTAATGACTTCTGAGTTACAAAGAGAACAGAATAGACACACAGACATGTACAGTACATGCGAAGGGTTGCTAGAAGACTCCAGAAACTTGGAGAGAGCCTTTCAGAAGCAATCAGCATGCTAAGGTCCTAATTTGAACTTTGAGCTTCTGGGACTGTAAGAAAATAAGTTTCTGTTCTTTATAGACACCCATATGTGGTGTTTCTGTTATGAGAGTACCCAGTGACGAAGATGGCATCTAACTGGTACACTTCACGTACAGGGCCTTTTTCTCTATGACCTTAAGGGAGAATTGATCTTTCCTTCCTGCTAAAACCACACCACACAGTCATTTTTTGTCAAGACCCTGCATTTTCCTATCTCCATCCCCGAGCTCATGATATGGCCATTTGAATGTCAAACAAGTGTCTCTAGCTTAACACATACAAAATATATATTTGGATTTTCACTGCCATGTTCTGTGAAACAACAACAAAACAAAATAGTTATTTTCCTTTAGTCAATTGCATTAACCTTTAAGTCAAGCTAACAATATAGCCTCATTTGTTTACTTATTCATATTTCTACTTCTCCTGCTCTAATCCATTCTCAAGTTCCGGTGGTTCTACCCGCCAATTTCATTTTGAATTCATCATTTTCTTTTAATAGTGACTCACTCTGCTAGACTGTAGCACTACAGTGAGCCCTGCAATGGCGCCTGCTTTTTCTAATTTTTAAAGGAGAGAGGAAATGTTTTTAGTGGTTACCAGATGTAAGAGGAAGAGTGAAAGGGAATAATGCTGATGGAAAAATTAATTGATGGAGAGTTGTGGTAGTTATGTAATCTGTGTCAATTTGAAGCTTAAGAGTGAAGTGGTGTTTAGTAACTGCCAACCAGGTCACAGCTTGATGACCTCATTTGGAGGTGCTATGGAGATGAAAAGCTCACTGGAGGCAGGACACACAGTCACTCACTGAGAAACATTTCCGTGGACCAGACACAAGTTACTACGCTGGGACCCTGGAGCTGAAACCACATAGAAAATCTGACTGACACTGGGATGCCTTTACCATTACTGGCTCCACAAGCATTCCCACCCACTGGCCTACGATCTTCCTGAATTCAGCATCATTGCATGTGCTGCATGAGTCTGAAGAGGAATTTATAGATTGGTATCAGACATAGGGAACTAATATCAGACTTAAGGACTTGATCTGGACTGGGTTGGATGTTTTCTCAATATTCAATTCTCTTGTATCTAAAGCTCTTTCTTTTTTTATGCTAAAAATCATTTTATTGGGGGTTCATACAACCCTTATCACAATCCATACATACATTCATTGTATTCAAGTTACATTTGTTGCCATCATCATTCTCAAAACATTTTCTTTCTACTTAAGCCTTTGGTATTAGCTCCTCATTTTTTGCCTTCCCTCTTCACTCCCCCCTCCCACATGAACCCTTGATAATTTATAAATTATGATTATTTTTTCATATCATCCACTGTCCAATGTCTCCCTTCACCCACTTCCCTCTTGTCCCTACCCCAGGGAGGAGCATATATGTAGATCTTTATAATTGGTTCCCCCTTTCTATTCCACCTTTCCTCCACCCTCTTGGTATTCCCACTCTCACCACTAGCCCTGAAGGGATCATCTGTCCTGGATTCCCCATGTTTTCAGTTCCTATCTGTACCAGTGTACATTCTCTGGTCTAGCTGAATTTTTAAGGTTGAATTGGGATCATGATTTTGGGGGGGAAGCATTTAAGAACTAGAGGAAGGTTGCATATTTCATCACTGCTACACTGTACCCTGGCTGACTCATCTCCTCCCCACAACCCTTCTGTAAGGGTGTGCTACTTCCCCTACAGATGGGCATTAAGTCCTCAATCTGTACTCCCCCTCATTTATAATGATACAATTTTTAGTCCTTTGACGACTGATACCTGATTTCTTTGACACCTCGTGATCACACAGGCTAGTGTGCTTCCTCCATGTGGGCTCTGTTGCTTCTGAGCTTGATGACTGCTTGTGTACCTTGAAATCTTTAAGACACCAGGCACTATATCTTTTGATAGCTGGGCATCATCAGCTTTCTTCACTACATTTGCTTATGCACACATTTGTCTTCAGCGATCAGATCAGGAAGGTGGGCACGCAATGATATCATTTTTAGTTCTTTGATGCCTGGTGACTGATCTCTTTGACACCTCATGGACACCCAGGCTGGTGTGCTTCTTCCATGTGGACTTTGTTGCTTCTGATAAAGCTCTTTCTTATACACATATGAGTGTCTATCAGTTTGTTTCTCTAGTCAACCCAGACTAACACAAAAGTACTGTTGCATAGCAGAGTATTGAAACTGCCATTTTAACCTGTAAGTTTTAACCCGTAAAAAATTGAATTGGCAAAAAGAAGTTGCATGATATACTCATATATACTTACAATGACATCAACAAAAGTAGTTATGCAGGCTTTTTTAGTACAACCAAAAACCCCATGGGATTTAGTTCCTTGTATTGGAATTTAGGGTCATGGTTTAAGGACACAGTCCAGTTAATTGACTGGATAACGTGTGTAATATTTCTTTTCTACTTCCTACCTTTGTTGCACAGTGACTGGAGTTTGCAAGTGGCCAACCCGGACATAACAAGAGGGCTCCATTCACTTGGAACAAGAAAAAAAGAGAATTGGGAATAGGAGGAGGGAATGGAATGTGTGACTAATTGCTTCCATGAGTAACTGCTTTCTTTGTCATATGATCAGAAGGGCTGGATGGTGCCTATTGACTGTCACTGCACATTTTGATCAAATATCCCATGGAGTAATTCTGATCAAGCATAATACAAAACACCCACTAGAAGAGTGGTACATAGGAGGTGTTCAATGAATGTATGCTAAAATCATGCAGGAAAAAGAGAAATTCATGACCGAAGAAACAGTCCAGGGAAAAATGTGAGCACTTGTTTTGTGTTCAGTAGATTTGTTCAGTCCATATTTATGAAAAGTTTAGAACATTGAGAACAAATGTTTTATGTTATTAAGACAGTGCATGCTCACATAGATGCATGTGTGAGAATGTGTGGAGATAGTATTTCTTGGAATGAGTGACGGAACAAAATTCCATCTAATACAGTCCTTACAGTGAATCCTTTCCAACATAATACAACAAAATTAGTTGCCCGAGGATTGGGTCATTAAATAAAGGTGAAGCATTTCTGAGAGAGAAATAGTAGAAGAAGAAATTGTGAACTTTGAGAAAGATATCAACCAAGGTTAAAAGGTACTTCATATTATTCTATTTCCCAAGTTCTTAAATATAAGAACACATAAGAACTGTCTAGAGATCTTGATTAAAGGACAGGTATTGAGGCCCATTCTCAGATGGCCTGGGGCAAAATAAATCTGTGAATCCAAATTTTAGCCATCAAACCATCGTGATTCTGATACAGGTGGATGATCCTCTGACCAGAGAAAGACAGCTCACTCAGACCCACTGATGCCTGAATTCTTTCTGTAAGATCCCTTGCAAGACTCTTGCATGTTTCCTGTAATGAGAACTCACTATGGTTTGGATGTCTCTGGTTTTTAGAAAGCTCTTACTCCTTTGGGACTGAGGAATCTAATTCAAAACAGAGGGTAAGGAAGTTATAAAAGCAAAAAGGAAAGAAAACCAATGACTTGTTGGTGAATGATGAGTGATATAAAATAATAGGTAGGACATTGGATTAGAGATAGAGGTGGGGAGACTTGAAAGCTAGTTCAAGGAGACCTTGGATGTTTAATAATAGAATTTGAGCCTTATCACTGGGGACTCGTTGAAGAGTGTTCAAAAGAGAATGTTCTCTCCAAATCTGCATAGATAGGTCATGGTGATTGTTTGACATGGTTTGAGCCAGGACCTAGCCTTTCTTTTTCCTACTCTTGACCCTACATCTTCAGTGGTAATTTCATAAACAGACCTCATGTCACAGGAGGGCTGCAGTAGCTCTAACACCTACACTTTCTTTCATATTCTCATGTAGCCACAGTCACAGTAAGTTTTAAAAATATTTTGTTGACTTTTCCTTCAAATCATAATTTGTTACCAGTGTCAGAGGTCTGTAAGAGAGAACACATGAAGGACTTCAAAAAAGCTCATGGAAAAATGGACTGAAAAGATAATGGCATCCTCCCACAAACTTTCTGAAGCCTCCTTGTACTTGTCTCAGAAGGCAGTTATTAAAACAAAACAAAACAAAAAAGATGGCAGTTGTTTGCAGTTCCCTGCAGCTGCGGTTCTGTGGTAACTGGAGTTGTACATCCAAGACGTCTTCCTTGCTCTTTTATTTGAACCTGAGTGGGCATGGCTACAGCATCTAGAGGATGGCCAGACATCTCCTGCTCTCCATGTGGATCACAGGATGGTGAATCCAGGGAGTCAAACTTCATCAATGGCAGCTGGCTTACCCCAGATCAAGTGTTCTAGATTTTGAAATCCCAAAGCATTATTTCTACTGCATTCTATTGGCTCTGCACTGTTATATGAGCTCTATAAGAGGACATAGTTACCAAGAGGTATAGTTAATTGAAGACCATCTGTGGAGTCTACTTGCTATGCAGGGTACAGCTACTTCCTACAAAATTTAATTGTTGTAAATATATTTATAAAAGTTGGTCATTTCAACAACCTTCACAAGAAGAATTCAGTGATATACATTATACCTATCATATATGATTTGCATATGCATTATGTAACCATCAATCTTATCTGTTCTCACATTTTGCTATCACCCTAACCAGGAGCTCAGTATCCCACTGACATTGATTTCTCCTTTTCACTTCCCTCCTTCTGTGAACACTTGGTTATCAAAATACTTGGGTCTCTGTATCCTTGTCTACTCTAGATATTTCATTAAATGTTGTTGGTGTTAGGTGTCATCACATCAGCTCCAACCCATAGCAACCCTGTGCACACTACAATGAAACACTGCATGAGTCAACACCATCCTCATAATTCTTCCTATGCCTAAGTCCATTGATGGTGCCACTGTATCAGTACATCTCATCTAGGGCCTTCCTCTCCAGGGACTGGTCTTTTCTGACAATATGTGTGAAGAATGTAAGAGCAAATCTCGCCATCCCAGCCTCTAGGAAGCACTCCTAGAGTTCTTAGTTTTTCCAACACAGATCATCCTTTTAGCAGTCCACAGTACTTTCAATATCCATCAGTTCTTCTTCAGTCTTCCTAATGTCCAACTTTCACTTGCAAATAAGGCAATGGGAAGTACCATGGTTCGGGTCAGGTGCACCTTAGACGTCCAAGTGACATGCTCTTCAATACTCTAAGAGGTCTTGTGAAGCAGACTTATCCAGTGTAGTGCATCTTTTGATCTCCTGACTGCTGCTTCCAGGAGCACTGTTTGTTGATTTAAGTAAGAAAAATGTCCTGTGACCTTTTCTCCATGTATCCAAATGTTTCCTATTGGTCCATTCATGAGGATTTGGGGATCCTTTCCATTGGGCAATTATCCATACAAAGAACATAATCTTTGATCTTCATCAGCAAATGTTCCAAGTCCTCCTCACTGCCAGCAATCCAGGTGGAGTCATCTGCATATCTCAGGATGTTCATGAGCCTTCTTCCAATCTTGATGCCACATACCGTTTCATGTAAGCCAGCTTCTCTGATGATTTGCTTAGCACGGGGACTGAACAATATGGTGAGAAGATATGACCCTGCTGCACATATTCCCTGATTCAGTTTTCATATTTCCTGATTTTAAACCATGCAGTATGCTCGTCTCCTTTCAGGCCGACTGCCTCTTGATCCACGTACAAGGTTCTCATGATCACAAGGAAGCGTTCTGAAATGCCTGTTCTTCTCAAAAGTAGTCAGTTTATTATAGTCCACACTATTGACTGCCTTCACAACAGCAATGAAAAACAAGTAACATCCTTCTGGCATTCTCTGTTTTCAGCTAAGACCCAGTTGACATTAGTAATGATGTATTTTGTTCTACATCCCCTTTTGAATCTGGATGAACTTTTGGCAAGTCCCTGTCAATTTACTGCTGTAACCAGTGTTGATGATCTTAAACAAAATTTTATTGTGTTCAATATCAATGATATAATTTTAGAATTTGAACATTCTGTTCAGTCCATATTTTGCAATTGATACAAATATTAATATTTTTCAGTCAGCTGGCCAAGTAGCTATCTTCCAAATTTCCTGGCATAGGGAAATGATGACTTCCAGTGGTCTTTTAGCTTGTTAAATATTTCCATTGGTATTCCATCTATTCCTTGATGCTTGTTTTGGAGAATGCATTTGGTGCAGTTTCAACTTCCTTCATCACCCTTGGTTCTTGTTCATATGTTACTTCCCCAAATGGTAGGATGTTGACTAATTATTTATGGTACAGTGACTCTGTATTCTTTCTACTTAAGTAGGATCATACAATAGTTGTCCTTTTGTAACTGATGTACATTCACTCAGCATAACAGTTCAAATGTCTATGAACAGATCAACAGTTTTTAAAACTCACATGAATATAAGATAAAATATTACTCAACCATAAAGAAAAATGAAATCCTGATATATGTTACATTGTGAATAAACTTTGGAAAACCAAATATCTGTCTCAGGCCTACTGAAGGAGTGTAAGAGCATATCATTGGTTCTAATTTGATCAAGTTCCCAACTCTCATCCAATTATTATAATGAATGGAATATTATTAGTCAATTCCAGTTGGCTGGATTTAATCATATGTTTACCTCTAGAAGTAGGGATTGGGGTAAGAGCACAATCATGAGGAGTCTATGTTTAAGAGCTTAAAGAACTACACAGGATCCCTGGTTCAGGCATTCAATAGCTGTTATATATTGAACTATGTAAACTTTAGCAATGACCTAAGAAGTGATAGTTTTCTCCTTGCACTTCTCTGTGCTGTGGTTTCCCTTCTGATGCCCCTTTCCACTTTGTCACATTTCCTATGTCTTCCTTACATGTATCTGTATTTGCATTCGCCTATTATTCTAGGAAGAAGCTTCAAAACGTTCATGGGAAAGTTCATTAATGAGTTTTTAATTTTAAAATGAATTTGTCATCTTTTTGTTCTGTTTTGTTTTGTCTTTTTGAAGGGGGGAATCAGTGCCCTCTGGTGGTTGGAGTAGGAGGTCCAGCCTTGCTTCTGCAGACCTGCTGCTGGATTTGAACCTCCAACCCAGTGAGCCACAGTTCCGCACACAACCACTGTGCCACCAGGGCTCAGCCTGAATTTGTCATCTTTTAATTCCATTTTTTCATCAACTTTTAAAGCCCTCTGGAGAGTGGTGGTTCAATGGTAGAATCCTCACCTTCTATGAGGAAGACTTAGGTGCAATATCCAGCCAATGTACCTCATATTTACTCACCATCCATCTGATCCATCTGTCAGAAGAAGCTTGTGTGCTTCTGTCATGCTGTGCACACGTTAGCAGAAATTTCCAGATCAAGATACACTAGGATGAAAGGCCTAGTGGTTTCCTTCCAAAAGTCTTCCAATGAAAATTCTGTTGTTCACAAAAGTTCAAAGTACCCCTGATAAAGGGGAAAGCACAGAATGGTGAAGCATTTTATTCTGCTGTGTTATGGGGTATGATGTATATTTGGAGGCAGCCAGCAACAACTTCTTTAAAATATGAATTTTAGCATCAAATTATTCTGATAAAAAAACAGCAAATTATTTTGATATTTTAAAGAAATTTTATCTGGAAAACTGAAAAGAAAATAATCTATATTCTTTTTTACCTCTTGAAGATTTTGTGAGATTTCTTCCAATTATGTACTTCTGTGAACAAGATTTTGTTGGTGTCTTTGTTATGATCATTCTGCAATTTCAGTTTTGTATCCTGTTCTCCCGTTATTGCTAGCTCTCTCTAAATAGAATGTTAATGACCATAAAATATTTCATCATGTGTCTGGAATTGGTTTGCTTAATTGTTTTCTATTTTTGAACACTCAGATAGCTTCCTAGATCTCACCAGTATTGATAACATAGTGATGCATTTTTCTGTGAAAAGATATTTCATATTTCTGATAGCATCATTAGGAAATAACCTTGGATACATAAATATCGGGGAAGGGTTCCAATGTGTTTCAAGTTCATGGTTACCAACAGTTCTTGAATTAATTCAAGCACACTAGAATCTTGAAGATATTTACAATATCTGTTTGTGATGCTCAGTATGTATACACACACATACACACCTGCTTGGCATTTCCCAGGAGTTGACATAGTGGGTCTTTGTAGCCAGTGAGACTATCTTTTTAAAAAGGCACCACCCTCAGTTCAGTTTTAGAAGAACCAAAAAAGAATTAAGTAGGAGCAGATTGCAGGTGGGGAAATTATTTAACTTTCACAAATTGTCTCAGACACTAACTGCTAACTTCAACTTTCAATAAAAACACTCTCTGATAAGCCAGAGGAATCTCAGAAGAAAAGCTTAGGGTTCTACAACTGAAAGACAAGCCATGGAAAGCCTATAGAGGAAAGACTGCTAGCAAGATGGCAGACATGTTACATAATCTACAACAGTGATGCAAGACATGTTAAGATTGAATGGATGATTTTGAACCTTTAAAGAAATGAATAAATTACAAGGAAAGTTTATAAGCCATCCCATCAAAATTAAAAAAGAGGAAATGCATAAAGTTTGATTAAACTTGAAAAGAACAACAAAGAAAACCTACAAGGTTAAGTTAGCATGAAAAATTATATAAAACAACAAAAAAACAGGAGTACCAAAAACTCTAAAAACTTACAAATAATTGCCCTGAATATAACTCATCAAGAAGCAGAGAGTATCAAAATGACTAAGGAAACAGCAGCAAAAAAAAATATGCTGTCTACAAGAGACCAACTTTAGACACAAAGATAAAAATAGGGTAAGTCAAAGAGTGGAAAAGGATATCAAGTTACTGCCAATCAAAACCAGCAGAAGTAGCAATATTAATTTCTGGGGGAAAAAGTAGGCTGTAAGACCAAAACCAACATAATAGGCTAGGAAGGATACTATCAAATGATTAAACAAGTCCATTGAACAAGAAGACATAGCCAAAATAAATTTCTAGATACCCAAAGGGAAAAAAGCCTCAGAATACATGACCCAAACTCTAACATAACTGAAGAGTGACAATACTAAAATAATAGCTATAACCTTTAATATACCACTTTTGATGATGAACAGAACTCAAGAAAAGCACAAAAATAAGCAACACAACCAACCTATAGTCACCTCATAGTCACATTCAGAACTTTCCACCCAGCAAATACAATGTACTTTCTTTTCCAGCATGCATGGAACAGGTTCTAGTATAGATCATATGATAGGCCTCATTAAAACTGCAAACATTGAGGCTGAGCCCCAGTGGTGTAGTGGTTGTGTGTGGGACTGCGGCCCACTGGGTTGGCGGTTCAAATCCAGCAGCATCCAGAACCCTGAAGCTGGAGAAGCCAGGTAGAGACCCAATCAGTGCTGAGATTCTTCCACTACCACTGGATTTACAAGACTTTCCACCCACTGACCTGTGATCTTCTTGAATTTAACATCATTGCATGCTCATGTGAGCCTAAAGCGGAATTTATGGACTAGTATTGGATGTATGGGCAAATATTGGGGTTATGGACTTGATCTAGACTGGACCGGGATGTTTCTCAATATATAATTGCTCTTTTATATAAAGCTGTGGCCGTCACTAATTTGGTGTCAATTTGAGGATCGGGAGTGTAGGGCTAATATTTAATCTGTCAATCTGAAGATAGTCAGTGAAACCTTCTCTGTGGGCATGCTTTTTCCTGAAAATTATTGGAAATCTGTCAGTATTTTCCCCTTGGAGGTGGAAGACTTAATGACACAGTTCCTTGGAGATGCTCTACTGCCAAGAAACAAGGCTGACTTCCTGTGAGATATCTCAGAGGAGAAGCCACAACCAGACCTCTGAAGCTGGAAAAGCTACACAGAGATCCCTACCAGTGTTGAGATGCTTGAGAAGCTACAGAGAGTCCCTGGCAGCACTGAGATGCTTCTACCACCACTGGATACACAAGACTCTGCACCCACTGGCCTGTGATTGTCTTGGTGTCTCTGCATGTGCTTTGTGAGTCAGAAGAGGACTTATGGATTGGTATCAGACATATGGGCTAATATCAGACTTGTGGACTTGGATTGGACTGTGTTGGGATGCTTTCTCTATGTTCCATTCCTCTTGTATATAAACCTCTCCCTTATATACATAGGTGTGTTTATAAATTTGTTTTTCTGATCTATCTGAGCTAATACAAAGCTCTTTCTTATACGTGTATAAGTGTTAATGATATTTTTCTCTAGTCAAACCTGGACTAACACAGTCATCAAAAGAAAATAAACAATAAAGATTAGAGTAGAAATAAATGAAGCCGAAAATAGAAAAACAATAAAAAGAATGAACAACCTAGAAGTTAGTTTTTGAAAATATTAAATGAAATTGGCAAAGCACTGGAGACTCTAACAAAGGAAAAAAAGAAGATACAAATAGCATGCTAAGGGATAGAATAGGTGATATCACAACACAGACAATGCAAATAAAAAGGATAACAGAATGCAATGAGGAGCTGCACTCCAAAATGTTTGAAAGCTTAGAAGAAATTCACAAGTTTCCAGCACTATACTACACATTTAAACTAACACAGATGTAAAAAAAAATTTGAACAGCACAATAACAAAAGAAGAAATTCTTCACATCATTAAATACCTCCCAACAAAAAATAGTTTAGACTAAGACAACTTCATTGGTAAATTCTACTGAACATTCTGAGTAAAGCTATGAATTCTACTCTAACTAACTCCAGAGTATAGAAAAAGATAGAAAACTCCCAAGTTCACTTTATGAAGTGAGCACAACCCTGCTATCAACACCTAGCAAAGACATGACTAAAAATGAAAATCAATATTCCTCATGAACACAGATGGAAAAATTCTTAACAAAATCCTAGCCAGTAGCATCCAAAAACTTTAAAAAATCCAGGATCAAGTGAGATTCATATCAGAAATCCATTAGAAAAACAATAGCTGTAGTCCACCATATAAATAAAACAAAGGAAAGGTACGTGATCACATTAATATATGCAGACACAAAATTTCCCCAAATCCACACCCATATCTGATAAAACTGCTTAGAACATAAAAACAGAAGGTAAATCCCTCAATATAATTAAGGGCATATATATAAACCAATAACCAACATTACTCTCGATGGATAGAAACAAAAAACTTTCCCCTTGCAAACAAGGATTCCCTTCATCACCAATTCTACTCAATATTGATTCTGGGGGAAAATTGACAATGATACTTTGGACAAGTAATTAATCTCTAAAATCTAGAGAAAAGCTTTAATAAGAAGAGACAAATAATTCAATTAAAAACTGGGCAGAGGTCATGATCAAATAATGTTCAAAGGAGAGTGGAGTACATCCTGGCCCACCGAGCTTTGAGGATGATCTCTCCACTCAGAACAGCCAACACACAGAGAGGACCAGATGGTCAGCTCCACTACAAGACATGACATCCCTTGCTGACCCAAGGTCCTATAGGAGGCAACACTAGAGACACAGTGTCAAGGTTGCAGACGTCTGTCCCTATCACACAGAGGAAAGCACTAAGGGAGTGTAGCAGAGCAGCTAGGGGAGCAGAGCATGGAGGTCTTGAGGGAGAGACAAGGATAGACTTGGGGGCTAGGGCATGGGACCCCATCAGACTCAACTGGAGGTTACTCCTAGAGGTTAATAAATGGACCATGAACTATTTACAGGTTTTGCTTTTTTATTATTACTTTTATTTATCTATATATATTTTCTGGGTATTGTTTTCTTTTTCTTGTTATAGTTGGCATTTTGCTTTCTTTTGTTGCTTCATCTTGCGAAGGTTGGGTAGAAAGGGGGAACTGATTATATATCTTGCTTTTTTTTGTACATAGTATCATCTCTGCAGGTCTGTCTAGATAAGATAGGCTGGATGATCAGTCTGGAGAAGAAAATGAAGGAACCGATGATTCTTGATGGATATGGGAGAAAGGGAGGTAGGGGAAAGGAGGTGGCATTGACCAACCCAGAGACAAGGGAACAATAAGTGATCCAAAATAAGTGACAAGGAGGGAGTGAGCGGCCTAGTAGGGATTGATCAAGGGTAGGGTAACGGAGAGAAATTACTGAAACCCAAATGAAGGCTGAGTATGATGTGGGACAGGAGGGAAGTATAAGGAAATAGAGGAAGGAAATAGAAGGCAAGGGGTATATAGAGAGGTCTAAATACAGGCATGTGCATAGGTAAATATATTTATATATGATGAAGGCAAAATAGATTTACATGCACATATTTATAGACTCAGTATTAAGGCAGCCGATGAACATTGGGCCTCCACTCAAGTACTTCCTCAATGCAAGAATACTTTGTTCTATTAAATTGGCATTCCATGATGCTCACCTTGTCAATACGATCACTGAAGACGAAAGTGTGCATATGCAATGGTGGTGAAGAAACCTCATGGTGCCCAGCGATCAAAAGATATAGTGTCAGGGCTCTTAAAAGTTAGAAGACAAACACGTGATTATCTAGCTCACAAGCAACAAAACCCACATGGAAGAAGCACACCAGTCTGTGTGATGACGAAGTGTCAAAGACATCAGGCAAGAAGGAACTAAAAGATCTTATTATTGTAAATGAAGGGGAGTACAAATTGGGGACCCAAAGTCTATCCATAGGTAATGAACTTCTCCTTACAGAGGTTTTGCAGGAAGGAGACAAACTAGTTAGGATGCAGTGTAGCATTGATGAAACATACAACTTTCCTCTAGTTCTTTAATGCTTCCTTCTTCCCACTATCATGATCCCAATTCTACCTTACAAATCTGGCTAAAACAGAGAATGTACACTGCTACAAATAGGAGCCAGAAACATAGGGAATCCAGGACAGAATCCCTTCAGTAATGAGAGTGGTCATGTCAGGAGGGTGGAGGGAAGGTGGAGTAGAAAGGGGGAACTGATTATAAGGATCTACATATAGCCCCCTTCCTGGGGTATAGACAATGGGGATATGGGTGAAGGGAGACATCGGGCAGTGTAAGGTGCGACAGAGCAATAATAATTTATAAATTATCAAGGATTTATGAGAGGAGGATCAGGAAGGGAGGGGAAAACTAGCAATAAGTTATCACCTCACCCCAACATTAATAACAAAGTTCAAGAAAACAACAAAGGCTGGCAAAGATGTGAAGAGACTGGAATTCAGGTACGTTGCTGGCATGGCTTTAAGACGGCGCAAGGACTATGCAAAGCAGTATGACATTTTGTCACAAAGTTAGGACGACCAGGTAATCCCTCTACTTGGTATATATTCTTGAGAAATAAGACCTACAGCACAAATAGATAAAAGTCACTCTCATTTTCATGATAGCACCATTTATAATAGCTTAAAAAAAAGGCTCATTGATGGACAGAAGGATTAAAAAAAAAGATTGTCCATGCACACTATGGAATATTATGCAACTGTGAAGAATGAGGCTGAATCTGGGAAACACATTTTACTATGGATGAAAGTGGAGGACATTATGTTGCAAACAGTGAATCACAAAAGGACAAATAACACAGGAGCTTCAGTTGTTAAAAAGCCAATAAAAGGTTTTTACATGAAAAGAAGCAGTCTTTGGTGGCTATCAGGGATGGACTAGATAGTGTCAACTTGGATGAAAGGAAAGGCAAGATACAATAAAAAGGAGGTCAGTCAATAATGATGGAAACTGAGAAAGACACTGGAAGGAGTGCAAGAGTTGAAGGCAACAGAGGTAAATACTGTTAGCTACTCAATCCTTCAATAATGGTGTGGTCTACAAACAGACACAGGCAAAGACACAGAGGCCGAACAGCTGTGGGAGAGAGAGTAGGCATATACTTGCAAATATATATAATACATATGGTATACTTATACACAAATATTTGCCTATGCTTTACATATACTCATGAATGTGGTGATGTATTCAGGGAGCGAAGTTACAAAATGTCTTCCTTCTTCAAATACACTGAGAGAATGAATCACTGGGCCTTGAAGTTCAGGATCATAGTCTTGAGGGATCTCAAAGTCACTTGGCATTAGCACAGTTAGTCCACAAAGACATGCTACACATCTTACGTTAGTGAGTTTCAACTGCGGTTTTAAAAGCTTCTATCTGTCTAAAGTGCACTATTATTCTCTCTTAGAGGAATGAAGTGTGAAGAAAACTGAAAACATACAGAAATAATTAGTCCAATCGACTAATAAACCACCCAAACATCAGCCTTCATTACCCTGAGACCAGAAGAACTGGAGAGTGTCCAGCCCCCTCTACCCAAGTCTTGGATAGAGTGAGAGAATATTGTTAAACGAAACACAAAATCATCGCTTCTGGGACTGTGGCCCTTACTCACCATTCATGTCTAGAAAGAAACTCCCTCCTCGAGTTAATTTTCAGATCAGTAATAGATAGGCTCAGCAGGGGAACAATAATTCTAGAGAGGATTACACTCCTTAGAATAGCTGACCAATTGGTAAGCAAAGGCGACATTTAGAAAGGTCAGGGAAAGCGGAGGAATGGACATGGAAAAGAAGAGGAATACATGATGCTTCATTGTGGCAATTGCCATCAATGACAAAAAACAAATTATGAATTGTTGAATAGAAAATTAATCTGTTCTGTAAACCTTCACTCAATCAAGAAGAAGTCCTTTTTAAAAAAGAAAGGAAAAGAAAATTCTGGGGAGTACACCCATATGGAGTTGTCATGTGTCAGAACTGACTTAACAAGAATTGTTTTATTGTCTGATTCATCCTTAAATAAGATGTGACTCCACCTAGTCTCCTGAAGCACTCCCTCCTTCTTTGCACAGTGGACTCACCTTCAGCGGATTCCTTTGGGTTTAAGTGGCCATTTTCCTCCCCCACATTCACATTTCTATCAAAGTTTCCAGAGTCCTTCACAGGTATCTTTCCAGAGTAATTTGCTCCTGAACTACATTTCTCAGAGTGCAACAAAATCCACTGATGTGAAAATAAAATTAGAAGTCCTCATAGTGTTTAAAATCTTTCTTCTGAAAAGTACTACACCTTCAGAAAGTACACAGAATACAAATGTAGAGTTAAATGAGGTAGTCTAAAATGAATATCCATGTAACCACCAGCCAGTTAATATATATTTTTTAAATTACCAGCTCCCAGAAGCCTCCTACATGCCCCTTTCAATTATAATTCTCTCTCTGATTCCACTTAAAGGTAACTGTTGTCAAGACTTTTTTTTGATAATCACTTTGTTAAATTTCTTTTGAGTTCCGTTACCTAGTTAAGATTCCTAAACACAGTGGCTTAGGTTTGCCTAGTTTTGTGTTTTCTATAAATTGATTCAGACATATGTGTCCCTCTACATCTGTCTTCTTTAGCGCCAGAGTCCCTGGTTCATACAAATAGTTCAATTCTGAAATACCAGTGCTTTGAGCTCGAAGAGTGGTAATCTGAAAGAAAGGGCTGGCGATCGATTTCCAAAAACAGCCATTGAAAACTGTGACTGTGTCACGTTGACTCTGACACATGTGGGTTGCCATGATTTGGAATCTGCAACTGTTTTCTCCATCTCAAAAAGATGTTTTAAGATCCATCCTGTTACTATGTGCATTTTAATTGCCAAATTTTAATTTTTTGTATGAATATATCACAACTTACCTATTTATTCTATCAGGGCTTGGTAATCTATGCCCATTGGTCAAGAATGACCCATGCACCATTTGCTTTTTGTAAATAAAGTTTGCCTGGAACCTGGCCATGTTTATTAATTTACATTTTGTTTGTGGTTACTGTCACTTTACAAGAGCAGAGTCGAGTGGTTGTGGCTGGCTGTTTGACCTTTGAAGCATAAGCACTTATCTTCTGGCCCTTTTCAGAAAACATGCAAATGTCTGCATTCTTTGGGCATCCATTACCTCTTATGTGGCTTGTTTTCCAGTTTGGGGTTGCAGTGGATTGAACAGGATGCCTCCTCCTCTCCACCCCCCACCCCTGAAAGAAAATGTCCTTTTGGTACTTCAGAATGTGAGTTAATTTGCAAATAGGGTATAGGCAGACGTATCTCCTTAGGTTAAAATGAGATCTGTAAGCGCAAAATGGAGAACAAAAAGCAACTCAAATCCCCCCACTTTCCACTTCTGTTCATTTCTGACACTAGCTGTCCTTTGAAGCACTTCTTCTTCTGACTTTGTCTGCCTGGAGCTACAGCAGGACTCACAAGAAAAAGGGCAGTGTTCAGCAGGTGCCAAGTTGACCCAAGATGTCAGAGGACAGCAGCATGTTTGGGAACTGCACCACACCCTCACTTTTGACCCTTTGGCTACAAATGTGGGGTTTTCCACTACCCTCTCTGGATGCCAGCAAGCTTGGGGGTTCCCAGTGGGTCTCGCTTTTAATCTGCTGGCTCCCATTCCTTATTCTCTTGGGTTGGTTAGTTCGTTAGAAAAATTCATAGTGCTCATTGAAATAACAGCATTTATCTTAGAGCTTTATCACAAGGGGTGCACATTATGATTAGCATACGGAAGAGACACGTAGGGTGAGGTCTGGTTGAGTTCCCAACATGTAGCTTCCCTGTCCCAAGAAGGAATGTGCTGCCCTCCTAAGTGCTTTATTCTTCTTCTCCAAACAGGAAGCCCATGGAGCTTCCATGTGCAGATCTTTAATGAGGGCTCACCATGTGGCCATGATTGATTTAACCAACCTCCCTCTACTGAAGTTAGCTGATACCAGACAATGGGGTGGTCTTTCTAGTCAGGTCAGCCCCCACCACCAGCATGCTCAGTTGTGAGATGTAGACCTTTAACATAGCAAAGACAATGCAACCAAGGGGTAATTACTCAGGAAACAAAGGCAAGGACCAAATCGATCTCCCAAGGCCATCTTGGATTGGGGAAGAGGGCTCCTAAAAGGCTTGACTGATGCCCTTCTGGGCAGAGAGCATGTCCAGAAGGGAGCTGGCCGTGGAGAGCGTGAATCAGAGATTTCAGCGATGCAGACCGCACGAGTGAAAACTTCGAGTCTGTTTGAAATTAAAACAAAGAGATTGTTATAGCAAAAGAACATTTTGCAAAATGAACCGAAGTCAAGAAGCCCTTATCACAGGATTTATGCCTCTGACTACTCACAGTGTAAGCTCTAGAACACCACTAAAACCATGTTTCCTAGCATCCAGACAGCTGCAGCCTGTGTTAAACTGAGTTACTTTAGGATGATCATGGAGAGTTCTGCTGAAGTATGAAAGCAAAGAGTTTTTAAAAGAATAGGACGGTTGCAGTGAAAATGTCAAGGAAGCTAGTGCTCTAAAAGAGAAAGAAAAGTTATATAACTTTAACATTAGCTTATTTTAACCATGAATTGGGTAAGTTGAAACAAAGGCTTGGGAAATGACAAGTATGACTAAAGGGTTATTTTCTTAGGATCAGTTTAACTGCTAAGTCATATCCTTAGCACCCTGTTTAGCACCTGTGTACGTGGAATAATCTTCTAATCGCACCTACTCCTAAGCACAAACTCAGAGGAGGATGGGCCTAACCGCATTTTTTTCCCTATAGAAATAATAGCTAAGCTAAAAGCATGGTGACATTTTTTATCAGACATCTGATCCCTCCAAATTCTCCACAAGGATTTCTGCTCCAAGAAGATGTAGAGTCTTTGAAATGCAAAGGGACACTTCCACTCTATCCTATTGGGTTGCTCTGAATTCGAATTCACTCAATGTCAGGGAATCATGTTGAGTCGATAGTCTATCTAGTATGACAGAATAATACAAAATTGAGTCAGTTAAGACAAGGAGGGATTTGGCCAAGGCCTGTTAGACATTCCAGTTTTGTGAAAGAGCATTAATTTTATTTAGCTCTTTCTTAAGCCAGGGAATGCTGGCAACCAGCAGAAGCTGGGGAGCAACAATGTAAGGATTTTCTCTAGAGCTTTCAGAGGACGCATGATTCTTGACATCTTGATTTTAGACATCAGGGATTCCAGAACTGTGAAATATTCATTGTTCATTGCTTTAAGCCAGTAAATGCATGTTAAGTTGTTACAGCGGCACTGGAAGATGATGCCAGGGTTAGCCTCAACAATGCTTCTCGAAGTGTCTACTGATTCTTTCTCTTGATGTATAGGTACCCAAGATTGGGCTCCCTCATAGCATATGTATTTGTTCAAATTTCCTAGAGACTATAAAATTGTGCCCTGTGTCAATTGCACTTGGGCCATGCATGAGAGTTCCTGCGATTTCACATGTGGTGCCTGGGTGGATCAAGTGGGGAACACGTCTCTAGTAACCAAAGATCAGTGCTTCATGTCTATAAAGAACCACTTGGAAGAAGGCATGATGCTCTACTTCCAAAAACAGCGTTCCAAGACTCATGTTGTAAAACAATTTAGTATTTGCAAATTTGATGATTATGAAATAGGGCTTCTGACCATCTCCCCCCCTTGTTTCGCGTGGCTGTTTATGGTTCTGTTGTACATAGACTAGCACAGAGTTAAACCCCAGGATTGTTGAATTATAAAGGTTGATTAGGGAATAGGCACTGTTTGAACCCGGGAGAGGAAGGGTTCACGATGTGACATGAATTGTTCTGCTTTTCTGGAAACCAGGTTGAGCATATAAAGATAAGACAAAGTCTACGAACATTTCAAAAACAGCTCTTTCTTCCTATCAGCTTCTTTTCTCCTTCCAGAAGGCCATCTGTGCAAAACATTCTTTTTGAAGGCATTGCATTTCCATCACATGCTTCATTACTGCATATATTACTTTTCTTTCTGTCTCCCTCCCCTGCTTACTCACAGAGACTAGGATGAACTTCTTTTTATTGAAAGCTCTCTCTGAATACCTTTACATTTTAGATATAAAGCCAGCCTACATGGAACAGTCAGCCCTCTCAAGGAGAGGGGGCAATTTTCAAAAACCATCTTTTTGAGTCTTCTGCCACCACCCACCCTGCGTGGGTCACTCCTGAGCTAGTACTGATTAAAGCATCAGTATGAGCTTGGCTCAAATGCTTCTCAGGGTTCGGGTTTGTAAGCACAATCCCAAATGGAGTCTACTCTCAGTCTGACGATAGCTGTTTCAGCATTGACAAGCGCTCTTATTTGGATGTCGTCTCAGCACTTGGACAAGCAAGGGTTGGGAAGGTCCTTAAGTATAAGCATACAAGGAACTTGGAGTAAACTTTTCTGAGAGACTCTATGCTAAATAATCACTGGCTAGTAATTACAATTTTCAAGGAGCCCTGGTGGCATCGTGGTTATGCATTATGCTGCTAACCTTAAGGTCAGTAGTTCCAGAATACCAGCTGCTTCACAGAAGAAAGACAAGGATTTCTACTCCCATAAAGAATTACAGTCTCAGGAACCCACAGGGGCAGCTGTGCCTTGACCTATGAATCAGGATGGACTTGATGGCAGTGAGAGGGCATCGCAATGTTCAGCATCGTGTGCCTTCTGAGTGCAGTCTGCAGAGGGCAGTGCACAACAAAAGGGAGTTCCGCTTGCAGCCTGGGCAGAAATCTTTCCTGGGCTAAGTACCTAGATTTTGAAGGCTCTCCCACAGAGTCCCCTGGATGCTACCAAACAACAACTTGTGTACATTTCCCATTCATATTCTTTGTTCAGTTTTTATTCTGCTATGGGCCTTTTCCTTCATGGTTTGCAGGACTTTTTATGTGTTAGTTAACAGATTAATCTCTCATGGGTGGCATATGTTCTGAATGTTTCTCCTGTACCTTGGACCAGTCATTTTACTTTGTGGCTGTCATTTTTATTTTTTTAATCATTTTATTGGGGGCTCATACAACTCAAATCATTTTATATATATATATATATATACACACACACATACTTTGTGTCAGTATTTACATTTTTGGGGGGAAGGGGCTCATACAACTCTTTTTTTTTTTTCACCTCTCTGTTCCATTCTTTCCTCAATGATTTTATTGGGGACTCTTACAGCTCTTATATCATTCAACACATCATTTGTATCAAGCATATTTGTACACATGTTACCATATTCATTTCCAAATATTTTCTTCTTGAGTCCTTGGTATAAGCTTTTCTTTCCTCCACTTTTTTAATTAACAATTTTATTGGGGGCTCATACAACTCCCATCATGGT
Source organism: Nesogale talazaci (assembly GCA_004026705.1). Classification (NCBI taxonomy): domain Eukaryota; kingdom Metazoa; phylum Chordata; class Mammalia; order Afrosoricida; family Tenrecidae; genus Nesogale; species Nesogale talazaci. The sequence goes on along the minus strand of PVJH01007572.1, from coordinate 34,260 downwards.
CCATACATACATCATACATACACACTTGTTGCCATTATCACCCCCAAAACATTCTTCCTCCACTTAGGCCACAGTACCAGCTCCCCATATTTCTCTTCCCTCCCTTCACCCCACTCCCCATGAACCCTTAATAATTTACAAATTGCTATTACTTTTTCATATCATACACTGTCTAATGGGTCCCTTCACTCACTTCCCTGTTGTCCATACCCCAGAGAGGAGTCTATATGTAGATCCCTGAAATTGGTTCCCCCTTTCTATTCCATCATCCCTCCACCCTCCCAGTACCACCACTTTCACCACTAGTCCAAAAACTCTTATCACAATCCATAAATCCATACATACATCCAATGAGTTAAGTACATTTGTACAGTTGTTGCCATCATCAGTCTCAAAACATTTTCTTTCTACTCGAGCTGCTCAATTTTTCCTTTCCCCTTTCTCCCCCACCACCCCTTCATCATGAACCCTTCAAAATTTATAAATTATTATTATTGTCATATCTTACACAGTCCGATGTCTCCCTTCACCCACTTTTCTGCTGTCTATTCCTCAGGTAGGAGGTTGTATGCAGATCTTTGTAATCCATTCCCCCTTTCTACCCTGTCCTCCTATCACCCTCCTGGTATCACCACTCTCACCACAGGTGAGTTCATCTGTTTTGGATTCCCTGTGTTTCCAGTTCCTATCTGTACCAGTGTACATCCTCTGGTCTAGCTGGATTTGTAAGGTGAAACTGGGGCCGTGATAGTTTGGGGGTGGGGTAGAAAGCATTAAAGAACTAGAGGAAAGTTGCATGTTTCATCGTTGCCACACTGCACTGTGACTGACTTGTCTGCTCTAGCCACCCTTTTATAAGGGAATGTCCAGTTGCCTACAGTGGGTCGTAGGTTCCTACTCTGCTCTCTCCCTCATTCACAATGATTTGATTTTTTTGTTCTTTGATGCCTGATGTGGGTGTCATTTTTATTCAGAAGTTTTAAACTTTAATCAAAGCAACTCTTTTCCTTGTGGGCTGGGCTTTTTATGTCGTCCTCAAAATTCCTTTTCTATCCTGATGTTAAAAAAATACTTTTTTTGTTAATTTCTTCTAAATCATGTTGTGTTTGACTCACCATATAGAGCATCTCAGTCTTTTAGACAGATTTGTGAAGTGGAAATTTCTGTTCCTAGTTTAGGGGACTGTCTTAGTCAGAGTTCTCCAGATGAACAGAACCAATAAAATATCTACACCCACTAAGCATCAGTTTTTTATTATACTGTGGTGGCTTGCATGTTGCTATGGTGCTGGAAGCTAGCATTTCAAATACTGATGGGTCACACATGATAGGCAAGTTCCAGTGGAGTTTTCAGACTAAGACAGACTATGAATACAGACCTGTCAATTTTCTTCTGAAAAAAAAATAGCTCGTGAAAATGTTATGATTCACAACAGAACACTGTCTCTCTCACTTGTTTAGACTACATCATCAGAAGAGATCATTCACCAAAGGAGGAAGCTTGCTGAAATACAGGGTTCATGAAGGTATGGAAGGAAATCAGTAAGATAACAGCCCAAGAGTCACAAACTTGTTGGCAATGGTGAAGAGATGGCAGGATGATTTATTCTGTTGTATATGGGACCACCATGAATTGAAATTGAATTTATGTCTGCTAATAGTAATAACCACCTCTCATCTATCAGTGAGTGGTATTGCAGTGACTTGTATGTTGATGTAGGATACCACAAGATAATGGAATCTCAAATACCAGGAGAGTCACCATCATGGGCAGATTCCAGCAAAATTTTCAGACTAATATAGACTAGGAAGGAAAGAAAACCAGTCTACTTCTGAGGAAGGTATCATTGGAAGCCGACGAAACCTTATCTGATATAAAGCTGGAAGGGAGCTGAAGTGGACTGGAACTGGTGATTTGAACCAAGTTAACATATGGTTCATTAACCTGGGAATGGCCAACAGAAGAGGAATGGCATTGCAGTCATCATCAAAAGGAACAACTTCCACAACAAGTTCCAAAGTCTCAAAGTACAGTGCTATCTGTGAAAGGATGATCTCCATCCACCTACAAAAAAGATAAATTAATTACTATTATTCAAATTTATGTGCCAGCCACTAAAAAAGGTGAAGAAATGGAAAGTTTCTGCTAACTTCTTCAGGCTGAAATTGAACAAATATGCAATCAAGAAGCTATCAATTGGAATGCAAAAATCAGAAACAAAGAGGAAAGGTCATCAATCAGAAAATATGACCTTGGCAATGGAAATTAAGCTGAAGGGCATATGCTAGAAATTTGTGAGACCAAAGAAAATACCTTTCTTCAACAACCTAGGTGGTCACTCTAGATGGAATGCATACGGCCTGGCAGTGGAACAGATCATCTGTCTGTTGTTCATATGAAAATTCATGTTGAAGCTGAAGAAAATTCAAACAAGTCCACACAAGTCAAAAGACAACCTTGAGCATATCCCATCTGAACTTAGAGACTACCGAAGGAACAGATTTGACACTCTGGAGCCTAACACCAGATGAACTGTGGGATAAAATCAAGAATATCATACACAAAGGAAGCAAAAGATCATTATGAAGCAAGGAAAAAAGAAAACAGCCAGGTGGGTACCAGAAGAGACTTTGGAACTTGTTCTGTAAAGTATAGCAGCTAATGTGAATGGAAGAAATGATGAAGTGAAATAATTAAATAGACAGTTCCAGTTGGTAACTCAAAAAATAAAATAAAATAAAATATTGCAATAAAATGTGCAACGATTGGATGTTAGAAAACCCCAAAGGAAGACTACATCCAGCAGGTATAGAACTGGCAGACTGTAGAAAAAAATTAAGCCAGGAATTACAATATTAGAGGTCTCGAGGCAAAATATTGCATGATGCAGGAAGCATCTAAAGAAGATGGAAAGAATACATAGAGTCATTGTACTGAAAATATTTGCTTGATGTTTATTGTAAGAGGAAGGAGGAGCCATGGTGGCATAGTAGTTGTGAGTTGGGCTGCTAATTGCAAGATCAATAGCTGGAAATTATCTGCCACTCCAAAGGAGAAAGATGGGGCTTTCTCCTCCTGTGGCAGCTTATCTTTGAAACTCACAGAGTCAGTTCTACCCTGTGCTATGAGTCAGCAGAAACTCAATGGCAGTGAGTTGTTGTTGTTTGCTTTTCAGTATGATCAAGGACCAATCGTATCGAAGGAAGGAGTACAAACTGCACTGAAGGCATTAGCAAAGAGAAATAAAAGTCTCCAGGACTGATGAAATGTCCATTGAAATGTTTCAGCAAAGTGATGTAGCACTGGAAGTCCTCAGTAGTTCTATGCCAAGAACTTTGTAGACAGCTACACGGCCAACTAATTGAAAGAGAACTATATTTGTATTCATTCTGAAAAAAGTGACCCAATAACATGGAACTTATCTAATGATATAATTACTATCATGTGTGAGGAAAGTTTTGCTGAACACAATTCAACAATTACATCAGTACATTGACAAGGATCTGTCAGAAATTCAAGCCAGATTCAAAAGAGGACATGGTTCAAGGGATATCATTGCTGAGATCAGATAGATCTTGGCTGAAAACAGAGAATGCCAGTAAGATCTTTACTTATATTTTATTGATTTTGCAAAGGCATTTGACTATGTGGTCATTTAAAACAAATAAACAAACCAAGGCTAACATTCATATGGATAATGTCCCATAGAAAGAGAATTTCAGAACAATTTATTTTGCTCATGCAGAACCTGTGCATAGATCACAAGGCAGTTAATCTGGATGTGTCAAAGGGAAACTTTGTGATTTAAAATTAGTAAATACATGTTTCAGTGTAGTATCTTTTCACCACACCTCTTCAATTTGTGTGTTGAGCAAATAATCTGAAAAACTGGACTGCCTGAAAAAGAACATGGCATCAAGATTGAACAAGAAAACAAGAAAAGAACAAGGCTCATTGCACAAGGCTGAAATGTGCAGATGATACCATCTGGATTGCTGAAAGCAAAGGAATGTGAATTAGTTATTAATATAAGTCAAAGAATAAAGCCTTAAGCATGGATTCCAACTCAATAAAAGAAAAAAAAATCCCCACCACTGAAAAAATAGACAGTCTTGTTAAAGGAGAAAAAATTGAAGATATCAAGGATTTTATTTTGCTTGGATTCACAATCAATAGTAATAGCAGTCTAGAAATCAAAGGAAATATTGCATTGGAAAATCAGTTTCAGAAGACCTCTTTGTGGACAAAGATGCATATGATCTAAACCATGACATTTCCATTGCCTCATATGCATGTGAAAATGGAACAATAAAAAAGGGAGACCAAAGAATAATCGGTGCCTTTAAATCATGGTGGCTGCTGATGAATACCGAACATGAATATCATGGACTTCCAGAAAGACAGACCCATTGGTCATGGAAGAGGTACAGTCAGAATGCTCCTTAGAAGCAAGAATGGTGAGACTTCTTCTTATGTATTTTGGACAAGTTACCAAGAGACATCAGCCCGTGGAAAAACGGCCCTGTGCTTGGTATGCAAAGGATCCATGAAAAAGAGGAAGATATTCAAAGATAGGGATCGACATGCAATGATAGGGACTGACACAATAACTATTACAGTTGTGAAGATGGTACAGATGAGGCACTGTTTGGTTCATTATACACAGGATTACTATGAACTAGAATGGACTGGATGTCACCTAAAAACACCATAATGATAGCTAGATAGATAGATAGATAGATAGATAGCCAATTTTATATCTACCCACTTTCCTATTGGAAGAGGTTTACTAGAGGAATTGGCTCACAAGATTATGGATCTGACATGCACAAAATATGTGGATAACAAAGTGTAAAATCAAGGTTTGTGTCCCATAATCAGATGTGGGCATGGAGGAGAAAATGATTCCAGTAGGTTATCTATGTATAGTCTTGAAGCAGAGCATTTTTCTTTTCTAAAAACCTCTCTTTCAAAGAAAAAATATGTGTGTGTATTTTTACTGTGGACTTGGGGCCTGTACTTAAATCTTACCTCAGTACAAGAACCTTCTTCCTGGGGTAAGGACAACAGGGAAGTGGGTGAAGAGAGACATCAGACATCAGATATGACAAAATAATAATATTTATAAATTATCAAGGGCTCATGAGGGAGGAGAAATATGAGGAGCTAATACCAAGGACTTAAGTAGAAATACTATATTTTGAGAATGATGGTGGCAACAAATGTACAAATGTGCTTTGCATGCAATAGATATATGTACTGATTGTGATAAGAGTTGTATGAGCCCCCAGTAAAATGATTTAAAATTTTTTTTAAATATAGTTTAAGCTGATACCAAGGGCATAAGTAGGAAGCAAATTTTTTGAGACTGATGATGGCAATGAATGTACAAACATGCTTGACCTATAATGGATGAATGTGTTTTGCATGCAATAGATATATGTACTGATTGTGATAAGAGTTGCATGAACCCCCCATAAAATGATTTTTTTTTAAAGATTCATTTATCAAGGATTTATATTGACTGGGGTCTTCAACCTAAGTCATAGATTCCTACCTGCCAGAATATGTCTATCTGTTTCCTGGAATACTCTGGAAAAAAATCACCTTGACCAAAAGTGTGAGCATAAGTCACATAGTCTATAAAGCTGAAGCAAGGACAAAATGGAGTCTGACTCGACTGTTTCCAACATTTTAATTGTGTCGAGAACCTCCGTTTTAGAGTTCTCTTTCACAAGACCATGTGTCTAAATAGCCCCTCCAAAACACGAAGGGGTCTCACATACGTGGACAGTGCACCCCATGGCCATGCATCTTCTTATGGCATTCTTACACATGGTCCTATAAAAGTTGTCCATTTGACAACTGAGGAAACAGAAGCTTAGGAGAGAGAGGCAAGTTCACCATGGCTAGAGATATAATGGATTCATCTGGCAAGTGTTTGCTGTTGAGCGCTATACTAAATAAAGAGCCCTGGTGACACAGTAGTTAAATGCTCAGCTCAAATCAGCCATCAGCCATGCTGTGGGAGACAGGTGTGGCCATCTGCTTCTAGAGTGATTTACTCCGTCGCAAAGAGTTCCCAGGAGTGGGAATCAACTCCACGACAATGTGTTTGGCTTCTTCATGGATGATAGTCACCCTATTCTGAAGGAGCTCACATTCTAGAAGTCAAGCGATACTCAACAAGGAATCAGGAAAATGGGGAAGGCAGATCCAGGCTGTCATGCACCGTGAGGGAGGTAAATAGGGTGATGAGCCCGTGGAAGAGGGAAGCAGTCAGTGGTCAAGGATGGCCGCTCTGAGAAGGTGATGCTGGAGCTGAGATCTGGATGGGGAGGAGCTGTCCACATGGACATCTGTGGGAGAAGTAATCCTGGCAGCTAGAATGCCAGTGAAAGCCCAGTACGAATAGAGAACAGTGCAGATCTGGAGCTCAGATAACACAGAGGAAGTGGAATGGGGATGAGATCAAGGCAGACAGGGCAAACATGCAGGGTCCTGCAGGCCCCAGTGAAATGGCAACTTGGAGTTTGCTTCTAGTGCAGTTGGGATGCAGTAGAACACTTTACATAGTAGGTGAAATAGAGATGGGAGACCATTTGGATGGCCATGGCTTTAATTCAGGGACAGCTGCTTAGCTTACTCTGAGCTCTGACTCCAAACTCTGAACTCACTGCCATGAGTCCATACTCACTCACAGGGACCTTCTATGACAGCTGCCCCTGTGGGTTTCCAAGGTTAAATCTTGATTTTATTTTATTTTTTTTGGCATCACTGCCTCTGGTGGTTGTGGGTGCTACCCAGTGCTGCTCCTGAGAGCTGCCGCTGGATTTGAACCACCAAGCCCGTGGGCCGCAGTCCTGCACTCAACCACTTATGCCACCATGGCTCAGCCTAAATTTTTATTTTTTTGGTTAAAGAATTCCATCTCTTTTCATTTCATTTGCCCAGGATATTTTTGAAGCCCTCTAATATTTTCTGTTTTTTAAAATCATTTTATCGGGGCCTCTTACAGCTCTTACTACAATCCATATATCCATCCATTGTGTCAGGCACATTTGCACAATGTTCCCATCATTTTCAAAGCTTTTTCTTTCTACTTGAGCCCTTGCCATCAGCTCCTCATTTTTTACTTTCCTCTCCCACCCTCCCTCCCTTGATGGACCCTTGATAATTTATAAAAAGAATTTTCATGTGTCACATCAACCACTGTCTGCTTTCACCCACTTTACTGTTCTTTATCCCCTTGGAGGGGGTGTTAATCTAGATCATTGTGATTGGTTCCATCTTCCTCCCCTCATACCCCCACACCCCTATACTCTCCTGGGATCACTACTCTCATTACTGGTCCTGAGGGGGTGATGTAAATCTTTATGAGAGCAGAAACCCTCATCTTTCCCCGGAAGAGTGGCTGGTGGATGCAAACTGCTGACCTTCTAATTTACAAAAAATTACGTAATCCACTGTGCTGTTAGGACTCTTTAGTGTTTGACTGCTAATCCCCAAATTACTCACAGATGTCTCAAAAGAAAAGCCTGACAATCTACTTCTGAAGAATCAACTCTTAAAAACTCCATTGAAAACTGTGTCTATGCTTCTATTCTGACCCATATGGGGTCTCCATAAATTGGAATCAACACAATGATACCTAAAGTAAACTTGGACTAAAATGGAGGCAGTGGAGGTTTACCTCTGAAAACCTCTGTCATTTCCCAGGTTGTTAATTCCTCCGCACCTCTTGAAGTACAACTCACGCACTGTTAAATGTATCATTTTAAAGTTCAGTGGTGTTTAGTATATTCACAAGATTATTCAGTCATCACCATTATCTAATTCTGGAATATTTTAACCACTCCAAACAGAACTTCTGTCCCCATTAGCAGCTCCTCTCAGCTCTTCTCCTTCCTTCCAGTCTGTTCCATTATGTGTACTTTTTTGAGTGGACATATATATTCAATTATCTTAGCCACATGAGGGGACTTCAACAGTCTGTGGGAAAATTCCATTATCTTTTAATTCCATTATCCCTCAAACTTTTTGAAACCCCCTCATATATACTAAGAGTGACATTGATAAGTCATTTTGTGACTTTATTCTTAACTTTCCAAGGAATTGCCAGACTGTTTCCCAACCTGATGACCCAATGACACATGTTGCAGAGTTACCATTCCCTCTGTGGGAGAAAGATGAGGCTGTCTGCTCTTGTAAAAATTTACGAAAATTTACATTTCTCCAAAATGTGAAAGCTGTAGTACTAACCAAGCGGTTCTCAACCTGTGGGTAGCGACCCATTTGGGGGTTAAACGACTCTTTCACAGGTCACCCAATTCATAAAAGTAGCAAAATTACAGATATAAAGTAGCAACAAAAATAATTTTATGGTTAGGGGTCACCACAATATGAGGGACTATAGTAGAGTATTAGGGCATTAGGAAGGATGAAAACCACTGTTGTATAGAGTTTTATGAATTAGATTCAATTCAATTGTAGTGTGTTAAGATTTTTTTTGGCAGGGGGTGAGAAATAGGCTGTTTTCCAAAACAGCTGTGCCATAATGCTTTTTTAATCAGAAATATAATAATGACACAAGATCTAGGCATTGTCAGTAACATGTTTTTTTTTCCTTTTTATCACAGGCTCCACAGTGGGTACAAAATAGCATCTCATTGTGACTTGGTTTGCATTTCCCTTATGATGCTGAGCATATAGTTCATGTGATTCTTGGGCTTTGGTTATCTCTTTTGGAAAAATGTCTGTGCAGCATCTTTATCTGATTTTAAAATTTGGTTGCTCATCTTTTTACTGATGATTTGTTAGGACATCTTTATGTAGTCGACATATGAGTCCTTCCAATACATGATTTGAAGATACTTTCTCCCATTCTTCTTCTTCTTCTTCTTCTTCTTTTTTTTTTTTGCTTTCTTGAGCATCTTATTTGATCACTAAAGCTTTGTGTGTGTGTGTGTGTGGCATCACTGCCCTGGTGGGAGTAAGAAGCCTAGCCTTGCTCCTGGAGAGCTGTTACTGGATTTGAACCATCACCCTGTGGGCTGTAGTCCCACACACAAACTCTACGCCACCAGGTCTCAGCTCTACCATTAAAGTTGTATATATTGATGAAGTCCAATGCATGGTATAGTCTTCTGTCTTGTTGCTTGTGCATTTGGCGTCATATCTAATAAGCCATTGCCTAACCCAAGAACACATCATTTTGTTCATAAAGAAACACTACCCAAGAGGCAGTTGTGCAAACAGAACAAGGGAATATTGCATGGTTGAGGATCAGGAAAGCTGTGTATCAGAGTAACTTCTCACTATTCTTATTCAATCTGAATGGGGAGCAAATAATCAGAGAAGGTGGATTATGTGAAGAACAATGTAGCATCAAGATTGGAAGAAGGTTTATAACAGCCTGGGACATGCAGATGACAAAACCTTTCTTATGGAAGTGAGCAGGACTTGAAGTATTTGCTGATGAAGGTCAAAGATTTCATTCTTCAGTATGGATTCAGATTCAATGTAAAGAAGACCAAAATCTTCACAACTGGGACAATAGGTAATGTCAAGAAAACTGTGGAAAAGGTTAAAGTTGTCAAGAATTTTGTCTTGCTTGAATTCATTGTCATTACTCATGAAAGTAGCAGTCAAGAGATAAAAAATAAGCTGCATTGAGTGATTCTGCTGCTTAAAACCTTTCTAAAGAGTAGAAAAGCAAAGATATTAATTTGCACCTGACCCAAGCCATACTATTTTCTATTGGCTCATAGGCAAGTGAAAGTTGGATTTTGAATAAGTAAGACCAAAGAAGAAGAATTGATGCATTTGAATTATGGTGCTTGTGAAGAATACTGAAACTACTATGTATTGTGTGTTAGTCTGGGTAGACTAGAAAACAAATTCATAGACACGCATATGGATATAAGGGTAAGGTTTGTATACAAGAGGAATGGAACATCGAGAAAGCATCACAGTCCAGTCCAGTTCAAAGTCATAAGTCCAATATTAACCCATATGCCCGATACCAGTCTACAAAGTCTCCTTCTGACTCACAAAGTCACAGATCAGTGGGTGCAGAATCCCGGCACCGGTAGGGGTCTCCCCATGGCTCTTCACTTCCAGGGCTCAGGGTCCATCAACAGCATCCAGTGGAGATAGAAGCAACTGAGTGCTGGTAGGGGTCTCCATGTGGCTTCTCCAGCTTCAGAGTCTGGTTCCATCAGGGTAAGGCCGTGTGACTTCTCCTCTGACTCTTCCAGCTCCTGGGATGCTGCCATTTTGTCTTGTCCATCGTTCGTCATCTCAGAGACTGACTCCCAACAATTGGGGAGATGGCGTCTTTTCTCCACGAGGGAAATATCGTGAGATTTCCCAGGAGTCTCAGGAAAAAGCCACGCCCACACATAGACCTCAATGGCTAATCAATGGCTATCTCCAGATTAACAAGCTAGACTCCACCCCTACATCTCAATCATGAAATTGACATCTTGAATACATGACCGCCACATATTACCAGAAGGACAAACAAATCTGTCTCAGAAGAAGTATGGCCTTAGAAGTAAAGATGGTAAGACTTTTTCTCACATATTTTGAACATATTATCAGGTGAGGCAAGTTCCTTGAATAAGAACTTGTTTGGTAGAGTAGACAAATAATGAAAAAGAGGAAAATGCTCAAGCTGATGGTTTGACACAATGGCTGCACCAATGGGCTGAAGTAAAAGAACAATTGTGAAGTTGGCAGAGGACTTGGCAATGTTTTGTTCTGTTGTGCAAGGTTCAGCAAGGGTTGGGACTGACTTGATGGAACCTAACAACAGCCCAAGATTTTGTACCTGAGCTTTTCTTTTTAAAGTTTTATAATTTTAATATTTATGTGTACATTTATGTCTTTGATCCATTTTGAGTTAATTTTAAATGTGATGAGGAAGGGCTTCAACTTCACTCTTTTGTGGGTAGATATTGTCATTGTCTCAGGACTATTGTGAGACAGTTGACTCTTTGCCTATCTTTGAGGATTCTCTTTTTTTGGGGGGGGGAGGCATCACTACCCTCTGGTGGTCATGGGAGCTAACCAGTCTTGCTGCTGCTGGATTTGAACTGCCAAGCTAGTGGGCCACAGTCCCACACTCAACCACTACGTCACCAGGGCTCAGCCCCTCTTCCAGATGTTCTCTGGTAAATAATCTTTGAATTAAAATATTAAAGGATTCCATGGGCAAAATATTGGGTAATACTGGAAACATCAAATGAAGATGGAAAGAACACACAAAGTCGCTTTTAAAAAGAGCTAGCTGACATTCCACCATTTCAGGAAGCAGCATCTACCATTTCAGGAGGTGGCATATGAGCCAGAACCAATGTTACTTAAGGAAGAAGTTAAATCTGTCTGACAAATAACTCCATTAGCCAAAACCAGCTCTCTGTCACTGTGATCAAGTCAATATTGACTCACCGCAACCTAAAACTGCCCTGTGAGTTTCCAAGACTAACTCTTTCAAGAGTGGAAGACCCCATCAAGACTCCAGGAATTGATGAGATACCAACAGAAATGTTTCAGCAACTTCATGATTCACTGTAAGTACTCACTCACCTATGGCAGCTCCTTGGCCAACTAACTGGAAAAGATCCATATTTACATCCATTCCAAAGAAAGGAGACCAAACAGAATGCTCAAATTGTAAAATATCATTAATACCACATTCAAGCAACATTTTATTGAATGTCTTTCAACAACATTCAGACTGGATTCAGCAGAGGATGTGGAACAAGAAATATCATTGCTGATATCAGAGGAATTTTGGCTGAAAGCAGAGTATGATGGTTAAACATTATGTCACTTAGACACTCCTAGCTAAGGAGTGGAATTAAATCTGTCAATCAAGTTGCAGGCTGCTGACATCGCCTGGATGTCTCTCTCTCTCTCTCTCTCTCTCTTCTCTCTCTCTCTCTCTCTCTCTCTGGTTCTTCACCTTCCTCCACACTGGAACTTCACTGGGATTCTGTGTTTTCCTCTATGGACAACCTCATCCAACTCTTAGACCTGTTGACTCTCTTCCATGCGTCCATTGATCTTGGATCTACAAGACCGAGCACTCATTGACCTGAGATCTCTGCTTTCTGCTTTACCTGTTGACATCATCAGCCTGTGCTTTGTGAATCTGAAGAGGACTGAAGCTAATATCAGATTTATGGGCTCCATTTGGACTAAGCTGTAGTACCCTCTTGATGTAAAGTTACTTCTTAATATAAAGATCTTTCTTTTTTAATAATAATTTTACTGGGGCCTTATATAACTCTTATCACAATCCATCCATCCATTGTTGCAAGCACATCTGTACATTTGTTGCCATCATGGTTCTCAAAACATTTTCTTTCTACTCAGTCTCTTGATATCAGCTCCTCATTTCCCCCTTCCTCCCTCTCCCTCCCTCCTTCACTCTCCTTCCCTCTTTAGGCCTTGATAATTTATATATTTTTTTCATGTCTTACACTGTCCAATGTCTCCCTTCCACCACTTTTCTAATTTCCATCCCCCAGGGAGGGGATAATATGTAGATCCTTATGATTGGTTCCTCTCTTTTCTCCCACCTTCCACTGGTATCTTTGCCCCCATTTTTGATCCTGAGGGGTTTATCAGTCCTGTATTCCCTGTATTTCCAGCTCTGATCTGTACCAGTGTACATTCTCTGGTCTAGTCAGATTTGTAAGGTAGATTTGGGGCCATGATAGTGGCAGCAGAGGGGGAAGCATTAAAGAAATAGAGCAAAGTTGTATGTTTCATTGGTGCTATATTGTACCCTGACTGGCTTGTCTCCTCCCCTTGACCCTCCTGTAAGGGGATGCCCAGTTGCCTACAGATGGGTTTTGGGTCTCCACTCCATACTCCCCCTGATTCGAATGATATGATTTTTTGTATAAAGGTCTTTCTTGTACACAGATGAGTAATACTAGTTTGTGTCTCTAGACAACCCAGCCTAACACAGAAAGAATACCAGAAATAGGTGTACTTGTGCTTTATTGACTGTGCAAAGGCCTTTGACTGTGTGCATCAAACCAAACAATGAATAGCCATGAGAAGAATGGTAATTCAGGAATACGTCATTGTATTGCTATAGAACTTGTGCAAGGATCAAGAGACAATTGTGCAAACAGAGCAGGGAATATTGAGTGCTTTAAAGTCAGGAAAGGTGTGCATCACAGTTGTATCTTCTCATCATACTTATTCAATCTATATGCTGAAAAATCATCAGAAAAACTGAATTATATGAAGACGAATATAGCATCAAGATTGGATGCTATATTAACTATGCTATATTGGATGCTATGTTAAGGTTTACTAACAGATTAGAATATGTAGCAACCTTGTTCGCTGACTGTGGGGAGGACTTGAAGCACTTGCTGATGAAGCTCAAGGATCATAGTCCTCACTATGGATTATAATTTAGTGCAAACAGACCAAAATCCTCAAAGTGGACAAGTATATGCCCATCATGATAAATAGAGGAGAGTAAACCTGTCAAAATTTCATCTTGCTTGGATCCATAGTCTAGGTTCATGGAAAGAGCAGTCTCAAAATCAAAAGATGCATTGCATTGCGTAAATCTGCTGTGAAAGACCGCTTTAAAGTGTTGAAAAGCAGAAAATTACTTTGAGAAGTTGAAGAATACTACCAAAGTCTTTAGTTGGAAACTGCTGACTGGTGTAAGGTGGTATCTGTCCGCCTTCAAGAACATTCAATCAATATAACTATTCATCAAATTTATGCACGAATCATGACATCTGGGGATGAAGAAATTGAAGAATGCAACTCTTTACAAGAGTAGAAAAGCCAGTCTTTCTCCCATGGAGCAGCTGCTGGTTTCAAACTGCTGAACTTATGGTTAGCAGTCCAACAAACCATGACTATTTCTCCAGGGCTCCTTGCACAGCCAGCTCAAACTCAGGATCTATCGGAACATTTCCTAATACCTTGAGCCTACTGAATAATGTCACTAGAGACTGATCAACTAAGACCAATGGCCTTAATATACTGAGAAGAGGTAAGAGGCTCAGAGAGAGGTGACTTGAGCACAATAACTCAGCCGGTTTGTGGGAGCTGATCCAGAGATACTTTATGCCTCTCAGACTTTGGTCTTTAAGCAATACCAGAGAAACTAACAACAAACCCAACCAAACAAAATTCATTGAAATAAAATTGATCCCCACTCATGACTACTCCAGAGTGACCCTGTGCTTAGGGATAGCTAGTGAAATCATCATCCCAGCCTCTCCTCCAGTCTCCAGAGAGCCCCAGGGTTCACTGCTACCTCTGAAAACTCTAGAGAAGAAGCTGCTTCTTTGGCACACACACACATATTCAAGAGGAAACAGAATAACTAACACTTATCTTTTAAAACTTGGACTGATTGCAACATGAAAAATAATTACCACTTTCAAAAATACAAATATTTAACTCTTCTCTCTCTAGAAGGAATCGGAAGCAACTCTTTGCTCCATGGGTCCTTGACTCCTTCCAACCCCACACGGCACCAGTTCTCTGCACTGAAGGTGGTGGATCTTCACAAACAACCACTACAGAGGAGAGAAAGTCCAATGGCAGATGAATCCAAGTTACACTAGGAGAGAGGGCCTTGGGTGTGAGACTTACAATGAAGAAGACACTTTTCTAGGAGGATGTAGGAAAAGCAAGGCATATGGGTGAGAAAACAGCAAGAGAGAGGGCACAAATGCCCTTCCCGTGAATTCCATACCCTGTGATTTATTTTTGTTTTCTATAAAATAGTGCGCCTACATTATAGAAAATAAAACTTTTGGCTGCAAGTAACAGAATACCCAGCAAATGAGATCTAAAAAAGCTTCTCAAGTCTGGAGGTCAATGCCTCCAGACTCGGCGCAGCAACTCTGCCTTGTCAGAACTCCCAGGAGGCCTCTCTGAAAATCTCTTTTTCTTCCCCTTGTGATTTAAGATGGTCTAGTACCTGAAGATGAAGCACAAATCCGAAAAGAGATGCATATGTGAATGTGACCTGTAATGAATGCCATGCAAAATGGACAGTTACTACATATAAGATCTAGTCAACCCAGCACATCTCCACTAAAGTTGAAGAAAAAGAAAAGGTCTAGTCTCCATTAATCATTAAACTACGTGGCCTGCTAAGAGACTGCAAAGACAAGAAGAAATCTTAGCTTTTACATTTGTAGTTGATGTCAGTTGCCGTCAAGTCAATTCTAACTAATTGATCACCCGTGTGTGCAGTCTAGGGTGCTTCGTAGAATTTATAAAGCTATGACATTCAGAAAGTGGTTCCCAACCTTGTCTTTAGAAGCATCTGTAAATGCATTGAAACCACCATTTTAGCTAGGAGTAGGGCACTTGATCACTTGAACCCCAGTCATTCCCACCTTTTATATAATTGAGTTAATGCATGATCTAGAACTGGGGAACATTGGAATTTACTTTTGTATTCCTGTTCTCATGGCAAGATTGCCAATTGCAAAATGATCTTTATGAAAGGATGCCTGAAGCTATGTGAATTTCTGTCCCAAAAACTTCAAGTTAGGGGTGATCTTTGATAGTACCCACCAAACCAAACATACTGTTGTGGAGGAATTCTAACTCACAGCTTTGATGTCCACACTTTCTAAGAAAACAGACAAGGAATTCACAGTTGTATGTTATCTAAAGTGAAAAGAGAAGACTCCTCATTTTCAACTGGGAAAATGAAAATGTATCCTTTTCACCTTGCAGTTGACCTCACAAAAGCAATGGGAAAGGAAAGAGCATTCAGAGAGGTTAAAGGAAGCCCAGGAGGCCCAGCAGCCAATGGCAGGTATCACAAAGACAGAGAGGAAAAAGAGACTGAGCAATGTTATCCTCTGGGGGACAGCTAGTAAAGGGGTCTGGAAATGCATTCTTACATGCAAACCTAGTTTTAATCATCTTTAGAAAAGTAAAATGAATGGATTCTGGGAAGATGGTGCTATGAACAAATGGTTCTGACTCTTCCCTATAAATCGGAGAGATCTTCAAAAAGCTTGTAGAAAAGGAAATGGAAAGAAAACGGAATATTTTCCACACTTTTGGAGGTCCTTTTGGACATAAAAAAATGCACAGTAACAGTGCTTAGTTTTGAGAAACTCCAAATCAGGGAGCAGAGGAAGGCTGTAAAGAACAATATACAGGTAAGGTTCAAATCAGGAAGTCACATTCAATAGGAACATCACTTCTACTGCCCCTGTACTTCCCCCCCAGGTAAACAAGCCACCAACCATTCTGAATTAGATTATTGGCCCCAAATATTACCTTTTTTCAGTGATCACCACACTCCCTGCCTGTCCAAAAAACACTCAAATTTCAATCCTAAAACTCATCAAGGCAGATGTTTCCAGGGTTGCATTTTAAATGTGCTAGCTTCTCCCCCATCCAAAGACTGTTGATTGCAAGCAATACATGAATTGCTTCAGAAAGCTGTGGTAGTGGCATTTGTGTCCCAGAGCTCAGACTCCTAAAGCCAACAAACAAATCTCCTGAGGAGTCAGTTCTGGCCTATCTGCTTCCTTGTTCAGTCAAAGGTTAGAACTCCCAGCTGAGGTTACTGTGTGCTAAGAATTAGACTTGCATAGTGAAGGTTGTATGGTCAACTAACTTACCCTGGCAGCAGAAAGCCAGACAGCAATAAGGCAGATCTCTCAGGGAACCCATGTGGAGTGTGCCTCTCCAACCCAGTCATTGTTGACTATAAACCTACTACAAAGTACTGCACACATCCAATAATTTACCGAGAGAACTCTGATGGCATCCAAGCAATCTTACATGGGGGTCTGACCAAAGTATGACACCTCCTTCCCAACCTGTTAACTGTTGGTTGCAAAATGCAACTGAAGACCGCTACAATAGAGTCCATTCCCATAGTTAGCACTCTACCTGCCTCCCTATGAACCGCGTATTTCAGATCGCTGAAACCAAGAGGACAGATAAGCTAAGGAGTAAATTCTGGTATGTATTTTCCCTTTGTAGTTGATGTTGAGGGCTTCTGGTTGATGTGATTTGTTCCAGGAAGAAATCAAATTGACTGGAAGTGACACCCACAGCCAACATACTACAAGACAGACTTTGAAAGCCACATGACCAACCTCTCTAGAGGTCTGTCTGAAGTGTCACTGTCCCTCCTCCAATCAGTAACCGTTGATTGCTGGAATGATGAAGACTCCCACAGAACTTTCCTACAGTAGAGTCAGGAGGTGGGTCACCTCACTGGAAATTACTCCCTCAACCAACACAGGGTCACTGGGGCTCTGAAACCAACAAGACAGACCTTTCAGCAGGCCTGCTGTGGAGTCCTAGGCCCTACTCTTTCTGAAGTGGAGAGACGTTTGCCTGTGCTTCTCCTGAATGTCAGTTCCCCTGCTACCTCCTTCCCCTCAAAGCAGATTCTGAAGAGCAGGGAAAGAATCCTTGGCAAAATTGGAGAGCATCACCCAGTCCCAAGGAGGCCCACTTGGCATGCATTTTATGCCTAAAAACATGATTGTAGAAACAGATCAGAGAAGCAGGTAATGACCAGAAGAAGGTGATTGTGCCCACTGGTGGACTGATTGTTGACAACAAAAATGTGATACCCACAGGCATTTTAATGTACTACAGCATTTTAAATGGTAAGTTTTGGAGGTATTGAGAGTCAAAAGACTAGATCTGTAACTTTTAAAGCCCAATTAAATGGAAGATAAAGAATGGGCTATCACAAAGTCAGAGAAGAAGTGTTAAGCAAACACTAGAAATTCTGCACATCAGAGTTCGGGGGCAGAAAGAGTGAAAACAAATACCACAAACTGAGTAAAGCTGAGAAAGTTCACCCCCTCAGAAATTCCAGTGCCCCAACAACACAAAAAAATCACAAGACACATAAAGAACAGAGAAATAATTGTCCTTTCAAATGAACAAACCAAGGGAAGTGAAAGAACATCTTGGGGTGGCCAGATTTAAGAAAAGAGAAAAGGAAAATAGCAACATTAAACATAATTAAAGAACTCCAGGAAAACACAAAGGGATCAGAGAAACCAAGAATGTAATGCAAGAACCAAAGGAGGATATAAAGGAAGAGAAACTGTGAAAGGAAGAGGCAATGATTGAAATGAGATCTACATGGAAGGACTAAAAGGGAAATTTAATGAGGAAAAAGAAACAATCATAGAATTAGAGGATAAGATAGGCAAAATTACAAAAGCTGAAGAGTAACAAACTTGAAGACTCAAGAGGGTTAAACACAGTTTAATTGAACAATCAGATGAAGCAAAAAAGGATGAAAAACAGAACTAACATATGTATAATGGGAATTCTTGATTGAAATGAGGGAAAGCAACATGGAAATATTTGAAGAAATAATAATAGAAATTTTCACCAATCTTTCAAAGGTGAGTTAATGTTTAAAAGCACAGGAAAACTTGACAGAATCCTGGTTTCACCCTGTCTTAAAATTAGTCAAAATGCCATCCTGAATGCTCTACATTTACTTCCAGATCACCAAACTGCCAAAGTGAAATCCAAGCAGACAAGAAAAGACAGTAGCCCTGAGCAATCTTTTTGATAATCTAGAAAGTCAGGAGCAGCATGTTAGGAAAAGATAGATGAAGGGAAAACATTCATAAAGGATATAGGTAGACATAAGGAAATTCCCCCTCAAGATCAAGATATGCAAACAGGAGAGAGTCATCTCCATTATCCTCCCCCAGTCTGTCCTGATGGATCAGCACAAAGACCCACCTGATGGTCTTTATCATAATGCCTTTGAAGGTCTTGCAGAATCACAGTTTATGTTTATCTCATCTGTTGTAAGAACCAGACCACTTCCAACACTGTATAAAAAGGACAAATTGTGCTTTTTTCCCATTCAGCCAGACATAGCCTTGATGGTGTCCAGTGTGTTTCCTCTTCCTTTTCTCCTCCCTGATGCATATGCCAAATAAAATTTTGCTTTCTCCTCACTGTTATAATCTTGTGATGATTTTTACCTAAGAAAAAGGGAATGAATATAAAAATCCAATAGTTCAAAAAAAAAAACAGATTAAAGTCAATGACTTCTACACCAACCCACATCATACTTAGGCTTCCAAGTAGAAAAGATAAATACAAATCCTGAAAGTAGTGAGAAAATATCGGATACATTTACAAAGGATCCCTAAAAAGGTTAGGTGCTAATTTTACTTCAGAAATATTGAAGGCCAAAAAGCAATGAATGATACACTTAAAGTGCTGGAAAAAGAGAAAAAATTACAGCCAAAGCCTGTCAGCAAAGAATACTATAGACAGTGAAACTATCTTGAAAGAATGAAGGCTAAGTTAAAATATTCCCAGAAAACCAGAAGCTTAGAGAATTCATTCTGCTAGATTGGGCCTACAAAAAAAGTACGACTGAGAAATTTTGTAGATGGAAAAGAATATACATTAGAAAGTACCCCAAAGCTAAAAACAAAGAGAAATATCTCTAATGAAAGATAAGTCATGGGAAAGTATAAGGGATAATGATAAGATATACAAACGAAAATTCTAAATGTTTGGCTCTTCACATTTTCAGTAGCAAATATATAAAAGATTTGGGGGAAGAAGGATATATATGTCTCAGAGAAAGCAATAACATTTCTGTGGGTGGATAAATAGGGAGGCGCAACCTCTCATGAGGTCAGGGATAGGGTGGAACTTTTAACAATATTTATACAGAACCCAAGGGGAGAATATGCCCCATACAATGTCCCCAATTGGACAATAGTGACCTAGTTTCTATCCAGCCCTGGGTGATCCAGGCCAGGTGCTGAAGCCTATGGGAACTTTAGACTCTGCTCTTTCAAGATGCACTCTACCTTTGATGAACTGCACTAGAAGACCACTTAATGGAAGCCCCACTAAGTAAACTGGGCTCTACCTCAAATTCACCTGTGGCCCTTGGACTTAAGGCTGAAATTCTACAGTGTGAGATGAAGCAGGGGACTGCTATCTCAAGGTTATAGAACTTTGTTGGTCCTTAGACTTTGGTTTGGATCTCTTGCCTTGAGGGTACCCAATGAATGGTGGTCCAGGACTACTACATATTTAATACTTTAAAGCACTTCTTGCACCTTTGTGACATGCATTAATTTGGTAGGCATAGTTCTGCCTTTGTGAATGAATGCTTTTGAAAGTTTTTCCCTTTGTTTATGTTAATAGTGTCTAATCACTTAAGAGTTTAATCTGTATAAGTCAACAATTCATGTCTTGTGGTTCATAGCCAGCCATTGCTTGCATAACTTCCTTTTCCCAATAGTATTTTAAATTCTATGCCCTTGGCTAAGCTATTGCTCCTTACAATAGAATTACTTATGCCTTAAGAAAGTAATTGGTAATATTCTCTATCATAAAAAGACAAAGACATCTCTAAGATGAACCAGAGACATATATAAATAATAGATATATGACTGGATTGAGGACTTGCACTTAATTCTAGCCCCAATCTAAGAACAAGTAACTCTTATGACACAGCCCTGCTTGATGATCACCCTCATGAAGAGATCACTGAAGGTATGGGTGCTATAGCAAAATGTGGTGAACAAACTAGATGGTGCCTGGCTATCAGGATGAATAGTGTCTGGGGTTTCACAGGCTTGCTTTCTGGCTATCCATCATCTAAGTGAAAGGTGAAGAAATTCCACAGGCAGAAAGCACACCAGCCTGTGTGATCCAAGAGTGATAAATAATAGAATTCAAATCAGAAGGAGGGAATGGTAGCAGAGCTTAACACGTGAATATCTCATTTGCAACAGCCATGGATGACAGTGGAAGCCCCAAATCCATTTGCCAGATCCTCACATGGGTTAAGTCTCCAGTAAATACCCCTCTGACCATACTGCAGGGATATGAATAGCCTTGTTATGAAACAGAGAACATCGAAAAGTTGATTGTGGCAGGTGTAGTTAGGTTAAAACATAATATCTTACCTTTTGATCTCCTGTTTGACTCACTTTAAAGCTGTTTTAATTAAAATAAACAAAGAAATATCAAAGAAATGCACATAAATTAAGTCTTTGGTGAATCTCCTTTGCTCATACACCAGGGATGCGAAGAGGTTTGCCATCATGCTGAATACCTTGGAAAGTGGATTATTTCAGATGCAATCAAGTTAAACTTTAATATCTGGTCATTTGCTCTCCCTTATGACCCATTTAAAATTTGTTCTAATCTTTCTTTCTTTTTAATGTTTTCTGCTTTCTTTTAAATTGAGATTTTGCTCCGTTATTGTTGCTAGTTTATGTGTGCATGTACAGTTTTATTTTTAGATGTGTTTCAGTATATGAAATCCAGGATAGGTAAATTTGCAGTGATTGAAATTAATAATTTCTTAGAGGTATGCAGGGAGGCTTTGTGAAAATGGGGACCTAATGTCAATGAGTTCAAGAAAGAAGAAAATGTTCTAAAATTGATTGTAGTGAGACTGTAAAACTCTTTTTAATACAATTGAATGTTACCTGAACTGTTTGCCAAAAAAAAAAAAACTCTTCAAAAACAAATACATAAAAGACAAAAATAAAATCATTTTACAGGGCACATGGTATATAAAGGTGTCATTAGTAATAACATCAACAAAAGGGGGTTCAAAAATGGCATGGTATATAATTTCTTATGCTACTGAAGTTAAATTGTTAAAAATTTAGCCTAGAATGTCATAAATACAAGTTGCTAAATGTAATGCTTATGTCAACCACTAAAAAGTATATTAAAAGTGTACATTAAAGGAAAAAAGAGGGGGATGAAACGTTCACTGCAATAAGATGCAAAACACAAAAGCAAGTGGTACCAAAGGGCAAAGACGAAGACAGAAAAACAACAAAATTACAGAAATGATCAGTCATTACAGTGAATGTAGGTAGACTAAGTTCCTCAATCAAAAGACAGAGTGGCAGAATGGAGCAAATGAAAAAAAAGCAAGAGAAAACCTGATTTAACTATGTTCTATAAGACCATACAGAGATTGATAAGATTTTAAAGAGACACACCTTAAACCTAAGGATGCAATGAGATTGAAAGTAAAAGAATAGGTGAAGAAAAGACAGCTGAGGTAGCAATACTAATATTGGCCACAATAGACTTTCTGACAAAATATTTTTGAAAAGTAAATATGAGCATCAAAATTGTCAATTAATCAAGAAGGTTGATTGTGCAATCATAAATGTATGCACCCAACACTGGGACATTTAAGTATGTAAAGCAAACATGAATAGATATAGTACAACAGTAATGATTGGAGACATCAATATATCACTTTCTATATTGCACAGAGCATATAGAAAGAAAAGCAACAAGCAAACAAAAGACCTGAATGACATTATAAAAAAATTAGAGGTAACAGACATAAGTAGAGCAGCAAAATATATTTTACACTAGTGTGCATGGATTATTTTCCAAGATATAGCAGTTTTTAAGTCACGGAGCAAGTCTTGATACATTTTTAAAATATCAAAGTTATACAAAATGTGTTCTCTAATTCTAAAAGAATGAAGCTAGAAATCAATAAGAAGGGAAAAAACCCTGACAGTAAAACAAAATTAAAATGAAATAGCACATTAACAAACCACTAATGATCCAAGAAGAAATTAAAAGAGAATTTACGAATATGCTAAGGTCCAATGACAATCAAAGTACAGCATATCAAAACATGCAGGATGCAGTGAAGACAGCACTCAGGGAGAAATTTATAGTAATAAATGTCTACGTTTTTTTAAAAGGTCGCAAATTGACTGCTGAATGCAATAACTCCAGGAACTAGAAAGATAAAAGCAAACTAAACCTAAACATAACAGAAGAAAGACAAAGATCAAAGCAAAAAGAAAAAAGAAGAAGAAATAGAAAAATAGAATTGATAGAACTGGAGTTGGTTCTTTAAAGATATCAATAGAATTGACGCCATTTTAGCTACACTGACAACAAAAGGCAGAGAAAAGATGCAATTAACCAAAATAAAATATTAAGGAGAGGACATTATAACAAATCCGACAGAAATAGAGATAATTAAAATGTCAAAGGCAATTCTGGTGAGGGCTCAGAAAGGAGTGAGGAGAGCTATATAAAGTCTCTGCTGTTTTAGAGAATACATATAGTGCCAGCAATACAATTTAGCTTGAAATGTGGGTGTTAAAAGTGCTTGTTAGTGAAACTCTAAAAGAAAATTCAGAACATGTGGTTGGGCAATGAGAGGAAGGGTGACATTTTTTTCCTTTTAATGAAGTGGCAAGGAACTAATCTCAACTATGTTCAAATGTTTGGTGGAAGGTAGACTGTGCAATTGATGAACTTAGATATCTGTTTAAGTAGATTTCTATGCAGCATTCATAAATGGGGTGGCAGTTTCTCCTTGCCATTTGTAGTAAAATGCTAGAGGAAAGGGATTGACTTGAATTGTGCAAAAGAAAAAACTGAACTCCAAGATCTGGAAAATTATGTTATATAAATTGAGAACATAGGTTATATAACTTTCACGAAAACTTGGCTACATGATTTTTTTGTTAGAGATATTAAGTCCATGACTAATGGATTTAATCAATTGCCCTAGCAGAAAACTGATGGACTTAGACTGAAGGAAACTGAAAAAGAATGATAGAAAAGAAAACTGTTTCTATCTTGGAATTCTAGAAGCAGGAAACAGGTCAAATGAGGTACATTGGTTGTCAGTCAAGGAAAAGAGAATCTCTGGAGCAGTTTAAAGGTAAACAGAATTATTGAAAGGAGTACAGAAGGTGGAGTCTTCATGGTTTCAAAGAGTGAGACCATAGTCTGCATTTCATGGGATGGATCGCAGTCATGTCGGTTCCAGAGATTTTGATCCGACCTTTACTGATTTGGTTGTAAAGTGTAGGAGTGTCCTTAAGGTGTGGTAGGGAGACAGAGCTACTACCCACATTTGAATGAGTGGGGCCATCATGCCCAAAGGGGCTTTCTGGGCCAGGGATGATGGCCACCACTTGAATGGAATAGGAAAATGGGTCACCAAAAACCAGTGTAGCAGTGCTTTCATCTAAGGTTACCTGGAAGATGGAGCTGAAGCCCCGGGCTGAGGGACACCATCCCTGTCTACCCAGAATCCAAAGATTGGGGCCAACACCCCAACTATGGAAGACAGGACCATTGTGAGGATGGATTTGCAAGTGTGGTAAAATGATACAATCATGGCACACACTTTTTCTGATTTTACATCATAAGTATTCCCTTGTTCTATTCAAAGGATTACACACAGTTTCCATATTAGTACAATTAAGTGTTCTGCAATCACCATTCCTCTAAATGTGATCCAGAGCTTGTTATGACTCGATACCGTTGAATTTCTTTGCATAGTTAATAAAACACACAAAGATGATGTTTTTTCTGGTTTTATGTGCTCTCACCAAGAAACATTGGGTGTCAACAATGATATCCCTCATTCTCTGTTCTCTTTTGAATCTAACTTGAATTCCTGAATGTTTCCCATGTATTACTGCAATTGTTTTAAAATTATCCTCGATATAATTTTACTTGAATGTTTGGAATGCTTACTTTTCTTTGAACTGGGTATATATCGGGCTCCAGTTGGTTGGTCAAGTAGCTAGTTGTCTTATGAATTTGGTGCATAGAAGAGTCAGTGCTTCCAGTGCTGAGTCAGCTTGTTGTAACATTTCCGTTGGCATTCTGTTAATTCATAACATCCATTGATGTCTTTCATTAACATTGGACTTCTTCATCTAATCCCATAGATTACCTTCTGGAAAGTCTGAATGTTTACCAGTTCTTTTTGGTGCAGTGATCTTTTTTTTTTTATTTCTTCCATCTTCTTTTAATGCTTTCTGCATCATTCAGCGTTTTCCCCATGGAATCCTTCAATGTTTCATCTTGAGGCTGGAGTTTTGTCCAGACCCAGTTAGTTTGGTTTATTAACAATCTGAGTACTTTTAGTCTATCTCCTCTATGCACAGTGCCTGCAGTCTTAAAAGCGTACATATGGACATCCAAGGAAAAATAATACATCTCTATTCACATGGAACAACAGAAGAAGGAGGCGAGTCAGGAATAGGAAAAGGATATGGAATATGTAGTCAGTTATCTCTGTAAGTGTCTCCTTTGCATATTTTGAACAAAAGTCCATAAAATGATCCTAATGAAAATATAGAAAATTCAAAAGAGAATTTCAAAGTCTCATTGACTCTAGACTCTTTGGGTTATGGAGGCTGGACAAGTCCCTGCGAAAATTGTCCTGAGATACTCTTCAAACCTTAAACCAAAACTACCCTTTGAAATAATTTTTAAACCAACAGTTTTGCTTACACATTGGACTGCTACCCACAAGATGACCAGCTTGAAGCTACCGGTTTTCTACTTGTGAAAGAGTTCCAGACGCATCAATCCCCAGGGACAGTTCTGCTCTGTCCTGTAAGTTCCCTATGGGTTGGAATGGGCTCCAAGGCAGTGAATGTGGTTTTCTTAGAGTATTAAAAGATCTATTTCGGCAAACAAGCCCACTGAAAAGGGGGACCAGAAAAGGATGGCCGTAGTCCCCACTCCTGTTTAACATAGTGCTGGAGGTCCTAGCTAACAACATATGACAAAGAAAAGACATCAAAGGTATTTGTATGGGCAAGGAAGAAGTGAAATTTTCATTATTCTCAGGTGTTATGCAAAATTGCAAAAGTTCCACAAGGGGAATGCTAAGAGCAATAGAGGAATATGACAGAGTGGCAGGATACAAGATCAGCAAAACAGAAGTCTAGTGAACTGCTTTATACATTGGACAAGACCACAGAAGAGGGGTCACAAAGATAGTACCTTTCAGACTAGACAAGCACAAATTGAGATATCTAGGGATATACCTGACTTAAAAAAAACCAAAAGATCTATATGAGGAAATTACACAACACTATTAAAAGAAACCAAGAGTGATCTCAACAAATGGCAGGATATCCCATATTCATGGATTGGAGGACTCGATATAATAAAGATATTAGTTCTGTCCAAGGCATTATATAACTTCAGTGCTATCCTGGTACAAATATCACCATATTTCTTCAAAGAATTGGAAAAGCTAATTACCAACTTCATATAGAAAGGGAAGAAACCCAGAATTAGCAGAGAACTCCTCAAGAAGAAGGACAAAGTTGGAGGGCTTGTTTTACCTGACTTTAGCACCTATTTTACAGTGACAGTGGTCAAAACAGTGTGGTATTGGTATAATGATATGTACTCAGACCAATGGAAAAGGATTGAAAACCCAGAAATAAAATTATCAGCATACTGATCTTTGATATGGTCTCCCAAAAATCAAATGGGAAGCAGATGCCCTCTTCAATAAGTGGTGCTGGGAAAAAATGGATATCTACCTGCAGAAAAATGATACAAGGCCTTACATCACTCCAATCGTTTTGGTGATATGCACAAGAATAAACTGAAGCTAGACCACAGATCTATAGATAAAACCCCCAACTATTAGGACCATCATAGAGGGAATTGGTACAAACCTGAGAACTTTGACTCAGGGAATACATAGACTATTGGAAATAGGAAGGGCTGCAAATACAGATGAGTCACAAATTGACAAGTGGGATATGCTGAAGATAAAACACCTATGTACATCAAAATAATTCACCAAGAGAGTAATAAGAGAGACCACAGACTGGGAAAGCATTTTTACTAATACAAAGACCTTATTACTAAAATATATAATACTTGCTAACTTACAGCAAGAAATAAACCAATTGCCCACTGAGGAGGTGGAAAAATGACCAGAACAGAAGTTTCTCAAGGACAGAAATCCAAATGGTCAATAGAAATATCGGAAAATGTTGCACATTGTTAGCCATAAGAGAAATGCAGATTAAAACAATGAGAAATGCCACCTGACACTCTCAAAGATAGCTCAATTCAAAAAATCAGAAAACTAAATATATTGAAGGCGCTCTGGAGAGATAGGAACCCTCATCCACTGCTGGTGGACCTAGAGATATGTACAACCATCATGGAAATCATTTTGGTGATATCTAAAACAAGTGGAAATTGAGCTACCATATGACTGGGAAGAACTGGAGAAAATTATGCTAAGCGAAGTAAGTCAAGCACAAAAGGACAAGTATAACATGAGTCCATTGAGGTAAGCAAAAAAAAAAATACAAAAAGAGACACGTGGCAAAAGCTTCTAAATACATACATGCCCAGGGTGAGATCCAGTACAATGGCAGTTACCAAACTCAACCTAGGGTTACATATAGCAGCACAATAATAAGGAGGGAGGAAAAAAGACAGGGGTGGGTAGGGGAACAGGGCAATAATCCACCCAAGGGGAGGGTATTGTTTATATCTCCAAAGGAGAGGAAGAGAGTGACCAGACTTCAACCTGGCACACCAAGATATGAACCAGGGAATCAACAGAGAGATCAGCTGGCTGATCCCCAATTCCAACTGCGTGAGCACCCCTCACCCCAAACCCAGAGGAATGCACTTCAGGGGACTCAGAAAGGGAGGCGCGTCTGAAAAGGAGCAAATGAGGTGGGAAGGAGAGAGTGGAGCCCACCAAGTTCTGGGAGCAGTATTTCTGCTCAAAGCAACCAAAGCACAGAGGGGACCATGGGGCCAACTCCATCGTAAGGCATGACGATGTGTGCCTCACTGACACATAATGCTAGGGGGGACAACACTGGGGATAGTGTGTGGAAGATGTGCCCAATCTGACCCCACCACACGGGGGGGAGGGTGTGAACACTGGAGGTGTGCAGATCTGGGGGTAAGAGACTGGCATCCCAGCAGACTTGACTGGAAAACACTCATAAAGGTCTACGGACAGACCTGGAACTACTTGAGGGTCTTTTTGTTTTTTGCTGTTGGTTTTTCTTTCTCTCTTTATTTATTTGCTTTGTTTTGTTTTATTGTATTAGCTGTTGTTAATTTATTTGTATCTTTTCTTTTATTATGATTTTCTCTGCTTTGCTTTTGCACATATTATTGTTTATGCATGTCTATCTGGACAAGAAAGGTGGGATGAACAATCCAGAGGAGAGAACAATGGGACCCACGGCTCCAGGAGTGGAGACACTAGAGAGGAAGGGAGGAGGATGCCAACAAGCCCAGGGAAAAGGACAGAATAAGTTATCTAAAACTGATGATGATGAGGCAAAGGATCCTGGGGGTGGGGGGGCTTGATTCATGGAAAATAGGATGCTTGGGGTGGGAAAGACTTGATCAAGGGCAATGTAGGCAAGAAGAATTACCATAACTCAAATGAAGACTGAACATGATAGGGGGACAGGAGGAAAGTAAAAGGAAGTAGAGGAAAGAATTGGGAGGCATAGGACAGCTATACAGGTCTAAATACAGGCATGTATACATAAATGCATTTATATATAATGACAAGGAAATGGAGCTATATAAGTATTTATTTATAAAGTATTACAGTAACAGATGGACATTGGGTCTCTACTCAAGTAGTCCCTCAATGCAAGAACAATTTGTTCTACTAACGCGACATTCTGTGATGCTCACCTTCCCTGACATGAT